>LNAC01000092.1:4006155-4010225 GCA_002007465.1 Ailurus styani | reverse complement strand
TTGGGGTGGGGGGGGGGGGGGGGGGGAAGCTGTTTCCACAACATAAAAGGGCCAGCTGAAGCAGCCAGTGCTGACCGAGAAGCTGCTGCAAGTTATCCAGAAGATCTATCCAAGATCATCTCTGAAGGTGGCTACACTAAAGAGCAGATTTTCAATTAGATGAAACAGACTTCTTTTGGAAGAAGATGCCATGTAGGACTTTCATAGCTAGGGAAAGTCAGTGGCTTCATAGCTTCAAAGAACAGACTGGATGTCTTATTACATGCTAACGTGGCTAGTGACTTTAAGTTGAAGCCAGTGCTCTTTTCCCATGCTGAAAATTCTAGGCCCCTTTAGAATGATGTTAAATCTACTCTGCCTGTACTCTGTAAATAGAACAACAAAGCCTGGATGACAGCACATCTGTTTACAACATGGATTACTGAATATTTTAAACTCACTGTTGAGACCTATTACTCAGACCAGAAAAGAAAAAAAAAAGAAAAAAAAAAGGCTTTCAAAATTTTACTGCTCCTTGGCAATTTACCTGGTCACTTGAGAGCTCTGACGGTGATGTATAATGATATAATGTTTCCATGCCAGTTAAAACATACATCACCCATTCTGTAGCCCACAGATCAAGGAGTCATTTCAACCTTCAAGTCTTATCATTTAAAAAATTGCATTTTGTAACACTATAGCTGCCATAGATAGTGACTCCTCTGATGGATCTGGGCAAACTCAATTGAAAAATTCTGGAAATAATTCACCTTCTAGATGCCATTAAGAACATCCATGATTCATGGAAAGAGGTCAAATTTTCAACATTAATAGGAATTTGGAGGAAGTTGGCTACAACCCAACTTCCTTGAGGGGTTCAAGGCTTCAGTGGAGGAAGTGACTGCAGATGTGGTAGAAACAGCCAGAGAACTCGAATGATAGGTGGAGCCTGAAGATGGGACAGGATTGCTGCCATCTCCTGATAAAACTTGAATGGATGAGGAGCTGCTTCTATGGATGAGCAATGAAAGTGGTTACTTAAGAGGACATCTACTCCTGATGAAGATGTTGTGAAGATTGTTGAAATGACAGCAAAGGATTTAGAATAATACATAAACTTTACTGATAAAGTGGCAGCAGGATTTGAAATGATTGACTCCAATTATGAAGAAGTTCTATTGTGGGTAGAATGCTCTCAAACAGCAACCCATGCTACAGAGAAATCATTTGTGAAAGGAAGAGTCAATCAATGTGGGAGACTTCATTGTTGTCTTACTTTAAGAAATAGCCACAGCCCCCCCAACCTTTGGAAACCACCACTCTGATGAGTCAATAGCTATAAACATCGAAGCAAGACCCTCCACCAGCAAAAGTATTAACGTTTGCTGAAAGTTCAGATGATGGTTAGTGTTCTTTGGCAATTAAGTATTTGGTAAGGTATATACATTTTTTAAACAGACTTCATAGACTACAATATAGTGTGAACATAACTTTTATATGCAGTGGGAAACAAAATATTTTATTTGACTCTATTCTGATGTTCACTTTGTTTTGGTGGTCTGGAACAAAACCCACAATATTTCTGAGGTATAGCTGTATATAATACAGGATTGTCAACTATAATCACAATGCATTGTATTAGAGCTCTGTAACTTATTCATCATCTAGTTGCAAGAATACACCCTTTGTTCAACATCTCTCCAAGCCCCCCTCCACCCCAGCTTTTGGTAACTGCCATTCTACTATCTGTTTCTAAGAGTTTAGCTTTATTATATTTTGCATATGAGTGATATCATGTTTTTTTTTTACTGAGTTACCTTACTTAGCATAATGTATTCCATTAGATCCAACCATGTTGTTGCAAATGGTAGAATTTTCTTCTTTTTAATGGCTGCATAATATTCCACTATATATTTTATATAGATATAGAAGATATAGATATAGATATATATCTTTATCCATTCATCAGTTGACAGAAACTTAGGTTGTTTCTATATCTTGACTCTTGTGAATAATGTTGCAATGAACATGAAAGTGAAGATTTTTTTTAATATTGTGTTCTCATTTTCTTCAAATATATATTCAGAAGTGAGATTGCTGGATCATGTCAGAGTTCTATTTTTAATTTTTTTAGGAATCTCCATACTGTTTTCCATAGTGACCAAACCAATTTACATTCCCTCTAATAGTTCATGAGCACTTTCTTTTCTCCACATCCTGACTAAAGTTTATCTCCTGTCTTCTAGTCATTCTGACAGGTGTGAGATGATATCTTATTGGGCTTTTGATTTCCATTTCCCTGATGATTAGTGACGTTGAGCATCTTATCACCTACTGTTGGTCATTGTTACGTCTTCTTTGAAAAAAAATTAAAAAGGGTCTATTCAGATCTTCCCATTTTTTTAAATCAGATTGGAGTTTTTTAATTGAGGTGTATGAATTCTTTATAGATTTTTTATAGTAACCTCTTATCAGATAAATGGATTTCAAATATTTTCTTCCATTTCATAATCTTTTTATTTTGTTGATTATTTTTTGCTGTGCAGAGTTTTTTTGTTTGTTTGACGTAGTTTCTTTTGTTGATATTTGTCTTTGTCGCTTGTGATTATGGTGTCATATTAAAAAAAAAAAATTCATTGCCAACACTAATGCCAAAGAGCGGTTTCCCTATGTTTTCTTCTGAAAATTTTATAGTTTCAAGTCTTGTCTTTAAGTATTGAGTTAAAAAATGCATCTCTAACACAGTCATGGTCCCATATTAAGCATTTGATTAATACTAGGACATATCCTCTCTTTCTTCTTTCTCCTTCATTTCACATATCTGAAATGTCTGTATGCCTAATTATATTATGCCTAAAGAGCACAACTGTAGTTAATTTCCTTGAGAGAAGAAAAAACATTTCAAATGTATGTAATGCTTTGTATAAATAAAAACTTCTGGCTTGATTAAATGTCAACAGATAAAAATGTGTTTGCTTAACTGAGTTCCCTGGTAATAAATTCAGACTTGTAAAATTCAAGGACGTTCTTTGTATAGCTGGAAAAATTCTTTAGCCTGAGAAAGGTCCAACAGCAATACAATAATTAATTTGCTAATTGCTTTTCTTTTTATGAGAATTAACTGGATATAATTCAGTTATATTTAAAATAGTGTATATGTATTTAATATAGTTGATACTACTCATGACTATTTCTTTGTTTTTATATTTTAAGCATTATATATAAAAACACATTTATTTAAATTTATTTAAATTCTTCTATAATTTCATTTAATAAAGATAGCTTAATATTAATACATGAAAATCTCTGTAATCAACTAATTTTCATTTGTTAATAAAATTAAAATAAAATTAGATTATGCTTAAAGTCAGCCAACCTCAGCTGAAGGGTACACAGACTTTTAAAAATGCAATTTTTAAAATAGATATCCATTTATCCTCACAAAACCCACACAAAATGTACGACTGCCAATTACCCTGATCATCTTGTGCTACCATGAAGGCTCACTCAGGATTCAGATTCATCACACATAGAACAGGTGCAGCTAAATATCTGAGCAAGAGAAAACCAAATATAGAAACACAGAAACAGTACTGCAGGCAGAGGGACTAGCATTTTTGCTGCCCCTATAGTTGGGCAATATTGAGATATTTCAAAGGAAAAAATGCTTTGGCAAATCTAAATTATTCTCATTTTCAGGGAAAGGTGGTTGGGGTAGTATTTTCATGAATAAAGGATGTATATCTTTCTATATGACCACTTTTTAGATCAGAGAAAATTAATCACACCATTAGGACAAATTGCAAATGTTTGAGTCCACCCTAAAACACAAAAGATGTAAGTGAAATGTTGAGATCGTTTTTAGAGCTAAGAAAGAAAAGGGAAAATCCATATCCCTGCCTCAACCTTAAAGGAAGCTAGACATACCCTAACAAATTATCTTAACTGTCATCAATTACATTAGTAGTGGTTATATGGAATATCACCAAGAAACAAATGTAGTCAAGCACAATAATATTTTTGATGCGAGAAACCTTTTTGTCTAGGAAAACATCTCTTACTTTTATCAGATATTTGATATTTCATAATCT
>LNAC01000092.1:3971155-4001155 GCA_002007465.1 Ailurus styani | reverse complement strand
CCTCCACCAATGAATTTTGGGGAACATAGATCAACCCGTCTATGTGTATAGATTTCACTTAACTGAAACTCCACTTTTTGTTCTCTAGTTGTGGGCATGAGTCTTTGTATTATCTAGTTAACACCTCCATACCTCATCAAGTCTTTGTTAAAGTATCATTGAATAACTAGTGTGGATTCCAGCTCCTGAGTGAACTTGACACATACAGCCCCCAACTAATATTGGCCTCCAGAGTTTGACTTGTCTTGGCCAGTATGTTGGTGGCTCACCTGACAAAGATGTAATTGTGCTTATCCCTTAAGCTTCAGACAATTGCTATAAGAATTTAGAACTTTCCTTATGTAGCTGCTACCTTTTAAGACTGGTTTTTAAAATAAAGACTGTGGAGCCCCAGTCACTATAACCCAACGCAGAACTGGCCAGATGAAACCAATAGAGATATAGAAGAATAAGTCATTGCTATTGACAGAATAGGGTGGTGGTTACTTAACATCATTTTGAAAACAATCTGCTGATACAATACTTTTCTACACGTTCTTCCTTAGTGTTTCTATCGGGCATTTACGTTCCAAAATAACTAACATATTCACCCTAACGATACAAGAGAACTTAAAACAGTGCCTGAGATCATGATCAATAGGTTAATCAGAATGCCGTTCATTATTAATAAGCATTCAATCATGAGTTAGCCATTATTATTATTATTCTTGATCTTTATTACATTCTAAACATGCAGATTATTGAGTTCTGTCTACACTTTAAAAAATCTCTGGAGCTGGCCCAGAAATTTGCATTTTAGTAACCTTCATAGTTAATTCCAAATAATCCTTATAATTGATCTTCTTTCTGTGAAGAATTTCTGATGCTCACATACCATTTTGGTAAATCTCATTATTCATTTTTCTACTGTCCAAAAAGCATTTGCTACTCAAAAATTGATGACATTTTGGGCACCTGGGTGGCTCAGTGGGTTAAAGCCTCTGCCTTCGGCTCAGGTCATGATCTCAGGGTCCTGGGATCGAGTCCCGCATTGGGCTCTCTGCTCCGCAGGGAGCCTGCTTCTTCCTCTCTCTGCCTGACTCTCTGCCTACTTGTAATCTCTCTCTCTCTGTGTCAAATAAATAAATAAAATCTTTAAAAAAAATTGATGACATTTTTCATGTTGATATATATCTTTCTTATTAATATATACCTTATTAGCCAGTTTTTAATTTATTTTTGAGGTGACAGGAGTTATATATTTATCATTTTTTCATGTAGAAACTATCTCTAGTGGGTTTTCAGTAAATATTTGCAGAAAGACAGAGATGAAGAGAAGGAAGTAAATGATAGGAATGGAGAGATAGATGATTTGGAGCTGGCTTTAGGGACAAAGGAGAGAGATGTCCTGACTTGAGACAGTCTTAAAAGGTAATAGTTCAGGAAGGATTAATCTTGCAAACTTGGTGAATTTGTCTAGAGCCACACTCACCTAATTAACATGAACAACCAGGGCTCTGACAAATATGCCATTCATCTCATTCATCTCTACTGCCTACACTTAGAAAGCATGAAATCTGGGCGCCTGTGTGGCTCAATCAGTTGCATGTCAGCCTTCGGCTCAAGTCATGATCTCAGGGTCCTGGGATGGAGCCCTGCCTATGGCTCCCTGCTCAGTGGGGTGTCTGCTTCTCTCTCTCCCTTCCCCTCTTCTCCTGATTCTGTTCTCTCTCTCTCTCTCTCTCTCTCTCTCAAATAAATAAATAAAATCTTAAAAAAGAAAGAAAGAAAGAAAGAAAGAAAGAAAGAAAGAAAGAAAGAAAGAAAGAAAGAAAGAAAGAAAACAGGAAGTCAACTGCCCAGGAGAACAGGTGGGAACTCAGTCGAGGACTTCAAAGGCAGCGTATCATTTAGCATTATTTCATTTTTTTTTCAAGAAATATTTTGGTTAGTTGGTATCTCATGTCTACTCTCAGAAATTTGGATTATGATTCTACCTGAATTCTGAATTTATATACAGGGAGCATATATGCTTGATATGTGTGCATATTTTTTTAAAGACTGAACAACATTTATACTTCATTATTCACTAAATTCCCAAAAGACTGTTAAGTCTTTCTACACTCTTGCTCCTGGATTCATACCTGGATTAATAGTATTATATCTCTCAACATTTACACAATGTCTTACTGTGCTTTGCCATCATAAGGCAGCTGCGAAGCATTATTCAGTGTGTAAAGACGTTATTAAGTCACATTTCAGTTGTATGAAGGTGGAAGGAGTAGTGCAAGCAGAGGGCTTGACCTAAGACTTTAGCATACAGCCTTCTTCCTTTCTGATAAATAAGCTTAAACCTAAAGAGATTAATTCAACCTATTCCACTGTGGCCTGCAGCCTTGAAAGTGTACAGAAGATGCCAAAGGCTTCACAATCAGATAAAAACATGCTCTTGTTATTTTCCATAGTGGAGCAATAGAGTGGCAATGCTATTTGTAAGGAAATCCCTGACCTACTTGAATGCTTACCTTTTTATCCCACTGAGAGCATTATTCAACCTAGAGAAATGGATAGCAGAGGCCAGCAGGAAGTTATTTGATTTTACAGCTTTATATCATGTAATAGACTTTGAAGGCTTAAAAAATTAGGAAAGTTTCATTAGAATAGCATAATTAATCCCACAATAGAAATACTAAGAAGAGATAAAGGAAATCAGAGGATTTATAACACAAAAAGAAAAATATGCCAAGTACAGGGGACAATGAAGGAATCGTGGCCAAGAAATGTGGTTAGGAACTTAATGGACTGAACTGATTTCACTCAGTGGGAATTAGAGGAAAAGAACCTACGTGTATAAAGGAGATATCTTAGTTTTACTCAGTTGGGCTGCTCTAACAATCTACCAGAGAATGGGTGATTTACAGACAGCAGAAATTTATTTCTCGTGATTCTGGAGGCTGGAATCTCAGACCATGGTGCCAGGGTGATGATGTCTGGTGAGGCCCCTCTTCTGAGGTGCAGCTGATCAGCTTTTTCTTGTTTCCTTCCAAGCTGGAGAACAGAGGCAGGGAGCAAACTCTTTTTGGTTCTTATAAGGGACACTAATACCATTTGTGAGGGCTCCATCTTTCTGACCTCATTTAATCCCTGTTATTTCCGAAAGGCCACATGTCCTAATATCACATTGGGGGTAAGATTTCAACTTAAATAAATTTCGTAAAGACACATTCAGTCCATAACAGAGAACAATAAGCATAGGGTGCCAATGAGAAATAAAAATTAATTAGATTATCACAAAAGACAGTTTGAATATTTTTAATTGAAATTATTTCATTTTTAAAATACATACCTGCCTTCAATTTTTATCACAGAGCAATTCACTCCATTTACTTTTTGTCGACTTCAAAAGCTTTCCCTTTTTCTTTTCTTTCTTTTTCCTTCTCTTTCTCTCTTTTTTATATTTGAGAGTTGTTTTGACTAATAATGAAACTTACAATACAATTTCCTTATCACATGACAATAAAAGCTACATTTCAACACTAATAGGCTGAAATGACAACTTCCTTTCTTTTTTTTTTTTTTTTTTTTTTTTTTTTTTTTTTTTTTTTTTTTAAAGATTTTATTTATTTATTTGACACAGAGAGAGAGATTACAAGTCGGCAGAGAGAGAGGAGAGAGGAGGAAGCAGGCTCCCTGCCAAGCAGAGAGCCCGATGCGGGCCTCGATCCCAGGACCCTGGGATCATGACCTGAGCCGAAGGCAGCGGCTTTAACCCACTGAGCCACCCAGGCGCCCGACAACTTCCTTTCTATATGTGTTTAATTATGTTAGAATTATACCTTAGAAACCGATGTACTTTCAGACATAATTCTAAAACAACAATGCCATCTTAATTTTTGTTAAAAGTACATATTTATAATCATGTTTTTCCTGCTTTAGGGCAAATCCTTTATTTAGCCTCATCTATTATTGTGGCAATTACTAATTTGTCACCAGGTAAGACCTTATAAAGCTTCACTAAGCTCAGGCTGTTTCTACCTGTGAATGAGTTAATTGCTAATTTGATCTCTTCTAAAGGAAATGAAGCATCCACACCCAATCAATCTTCTGAAGTAAGCATAGGATGAATGCCTTTTTTCAGAAATCAAGAGAGCATATCCTCCTCCAGTATTTCTGATGAAGGATGTAGGACTCTATAATAGAATTGGAATGCTTGGTTAATTACCACTGCTTGCATAAGTGAGTGCCCTCATATGTCTGCTTAGTAGGACAAAGCTATTTCAGTGAGTTTGCAGATAATGTTCAAGAGTTTATGCATGTTTCCTAATAGAATTTGCATTAGTTGTAATGATCTTTTCCTAGGTTATTGATATAATAATAATAATAGTGGTATTTATTAAAGTCTTCATGCTGGATTTTTTATAAACCTTCACACTTTTACTACTCAATCAATAACCCTTTCTCAGTCAAGAAGGAAAGCTAAGTTTTATACAGGTGATACAGAATAAAGTCACTCTGTGGACAAGGTCACAATGACAGAGCTTAGAAATGACACCAAACAGTCTATCTAAATCCAAAATTGGCTCCTTGCGCACTTCAAATCATTTATCATAATACCTGCCTTCTATTCTTAAACTACACTATTTGTTTCCTTAGTCCAAAGATTTGAAAATATGCATAATAGGCTTTTTTTTTAAACACAGTATGAGGCAAAAATTTCTAAAAATTTATATCTCTCCTACTTACACAAATCATTGTATTTTTAGTGGATTGGTTGGAAATAAAGTATGCATCTAGAAGATTATTGAATTAGACAGGTCTTTTACAACAATATAAAATATACTTCTTTTGCTAATAGATTTCTGAATTTCAGTTAAACAAAAGTAAAGATCATCCTAGAAATATAAATAATCATAGACATTTATTGAGAGCTAAGATATTATTGTATATCTTTTCATTAAAATTTAAAACTAACCTATAAAATTTGATTTACACATTAGGGAAAAATGTTGACCTTAACTTATTGTAACAGCATTTTCCCACACTAAAGAGCTTTTCCTTTCCCAGACATTTACATTTCCAGATATTTAGAGGCTTGTCTGTAAAGAAGAAAATAGGAAGCAATAAACAAGGCACAATCTTTTCGTTTTGTATTTTCCACAGTTGCTGTAAAGATATTTTGCACATTTATTAGAGTCTCAAAAATAATTGTTGAACTAAATTTAAATTTTCCAAATAATGCTTGGTAAACTACTACATGCATACTTTCTATCTTAATGAGTAAATCTATAAGAGCTTGTTTTGGACATATACAAACATGTTGGAGGAAAGAATGTATTCCATAACCTCAAGGAACATTTAGTCTAATCAAAGACAGCTTTTGAATTTTATACTAAAATACAACACCCATAATCCAGTGCTTTGAGACATATATAAATAATACATCTACAAATCAGATAAAATAATTTTCATCAAATTTGGTCTATTGATTTTTAAAGTTGAGAACTATATATTCCTGCCAATATCTGTTCTATTCTTATCAATAGAACACACAATAATTTACCCTGGCACAAGCTCAATTAGAATAAAAAGTGTGGTTCTCAGTTCATCTTGCATCTTGGTAGGGTAATGTGATTAAGATTTTGCCAACAGGACATCATCAAAGGTTTTCTGTTTATCTTATGGGAAATATCTTTATAGGAATGAAGACATGTTCTTTTTTCATTTTCTTCTTTTCTGTTACAATTCAGAAGTGACAACAGGAGTTTTATCTCCTATTATGGGTAGAATGATGATATAATTTATTTTCTTTTTTTTTTTAAAGATTTTATTTATTCATTTGACACAGAGAGAGAGAGATTACAAGTAGGCAGAGAGGCAGGCAGAGAGAGAGGAGAGAGGAGGAAGCAGGCTCCCCACTGAGCAGAGAGCCCGATGTGGGCCTCGATCCCAGGACCCTGGGATCATGACCTGAGCCGAAGGCAGCGGCTTTAACCCACTGGGCCACCCAGGCGCCCGATATAATTTATTTTCCTGTCTGGAATATTAGAACATGAAAGGACGTATTTTTAAATAATTAACCCAAAACAATAGATGAAATAAGAAGTTTGTGCTTCTTAAGACAGAATCTAAAATATTTTTTCTTGTCTTTCTCTAGAAAGAGCTCAGTGAAGATACAACGGTTATAGTTTGGAAAGCTAGAAACCTTTAATGTCTTGGCAAAATATTTAGTCAAATTGTTCCCAACTGTTTCAATTGGAGTTGGCTAAGTTATGTTACAAAACAAAAACACGAAAATCTCAGTGCTTCAATACAATAAGTGTTTATTATTGGAGCAAAGTTCATATGTGGTTCTAAGCAGCTGTTTTCCACATTCCACACCGCATAGATTTGGGGTTAATTCCATCTTAATGCAGGAAAGGAGAAATGGGTATTATTCAATAGCTTTCCTACCCATAGGGGTGACTTAAGTCAATTTCACTTAATTTTCATTAAAAACAGAAAAATCACATGGCAATGTTTAATTTCTGAGGGTGGGATGTGTAATTTCAAAAATAAACGGAAGGGGAAGAAACCACACATATTGGTAAGCACTAGTAAATTCTACGATGTCTGTTAGCCCAAGAGGGCAGACCAAATGCAAATAAAGCTGAAACACTGAGGCAAATGTTAGGAAAATTCAGAATGTTGGAATTTGCTATTTTCTTTTTGCTTTTTAAAAGCAAATTCCTGAGAGAGAGAGAGAGATAAAATTAGGCTGGGATGTATCCATGCACAGAAATAGATGGAACAAATTTAGATTTTCTAAAGAAGGTATTCTTGCATCTTACAGTGCAGATTTATTCCCATAATTTGGAACTTCACAGTGTTGTTTAAAAAAAGAGGGAAATAAAAAGGAAAAGAAAAAGGAAAATTTAAAAAGCCAAAAGACTGAGGTCAGAAATTGATTGTTTAAGAGGCTCTATCTTCACACTCAAAGTTGCATTGACCCGGGGGAAGCATATGTTCTAAGATAGAAGACAGTAAGTAATAAACTTGAATTTTCATGCTTGTGACCATGACAAGAGAAGAACTTTGACTTTGGTTATATTTATATGGAATTTATCAGAAACTAACTAGACAAGGACCCTTACATCCTGGAGCCGGAATTTTAATGGGAGATACATACAATAAGCTATAAATAAATCACATAATATTTTGCAAGATGGTAAGTGCTTTAGAAGAGTGCATAAAATGTAATCAATGATGAAGGATATTCATAGCCACAACCATGGGAAACCGATAACATTTTTAAGTAGATTAAAATGATTAGTTATGAAAATTGACATTTGACAAAAACTGAAAGCAGACAAGGGACGAGCCTTCTGAACATGAGAGAGAAGAGTGTCTCTGGCAATGTGCAACAGTCAAGGTGAAAGTAGACCTATCATTTTCAAAGAGCATTAAAACAAGGAGGACGATGTGATGGAAATATTAGTCACTCGTGTGGTCTGAGAGTACCTACTGAGGCATGTTATGTAGCAGACGTTGGTCTTTGTATAGACTGATTTTTCTCTAAGTGAGGTGGCAGGCCACTGGTAGGTTTTGAGCAGAAGAAGGGTATGACCTGATTTTTCTTTCAAAAAATTACTCTGACTCCATTTTTGAGATTAGGAAAGTACCAATTGAAAACTACTCTATTTTCACAGTGATCAAGAAAAGAAATGATGAATTGGTAGCACTGAATATAGTAAAGAACTATCAGATCTTGAATATATTTTTAGGATAAGGTCTCTTCTGACAATTTTCACATGAAAGAATAAGCAGAGTTCAATATAATCTCATACTTTGCATTTTTTACTAGAGTAACTCAAATGTTGGCTTAACATCTACTTAGTTGAAGAAGATCATAAATAAGCATTTAGGAGCTGAGGTATCGTTAGGGAAGTAGAGATCTGATGTTCATATGGATGTGCTGAATTTCAAAGTCTGTCAGATTTCTAGGTGGATGTGTTAATTAAGCCATGACATATACCAGTCTGGGCTTAAGGGAAGAGGACAGCCTGAAAATATATAATTAGTACATTGGCAAATAGATGATATTTAAGCTCTTAATACTGGATCACATCTTGAAAGAGGTACTATACATGAAAAGGAGGAAATGGGGGAAAAGTAATTAGCTTGAGAATACTACCATATTAGAGTGTAAGGGAGAGGAGAAAAAAAGTGGAAAGGAGACTGGACTGGAGTGAACAACACAATAGGAGGAGAACCATTAAAACCTGGTGTCTTGGACATAAAGTAAAGAAAGTACTGTTTGAGAAGCATGCCCAGAATTAGGCAAACTGCAAGGTCTAAGGGAACAGTCCCTAAAGACTGTCATCACTTCTAACACCAATTGTAAATCGGGAAGGGTTCCCCAAACCACACTCAGTTGCAATAATTCACTAGAAGAATTCATAGAACTCACTGAAAGCTATTACATACAGTCATGCTTTATTACAGGGTAGGTACACATTAAAATCAGTCAAGGAGAGATATACATTAGGCAGAGTCTGGGAGGTTTCCATCTGTGAAATTCCCACTGTCCTCAGGACAACTTGCTTTCCTGACATTGATGTATAACAATATACAAAGAGGATTTCTAACCAGGGAAGCTCACAGAGCTTCAGTGCCCAAGACTTTTTATTGGTGAATCATTGTAGGAATGATTGATTGTTTGTTTTTCCACATGGTTGAACTCAGTCTCCAGTCTCCCATTCCCTGGAGATTCAGCTGATATCATGGCCCCCCCACTAATCACCTTGTTAGCATAAATTACCAGGTGTAATCCCAGAGCCCATCAAGAAAAATAAAGACATTCTTATCATTCAGGAAATTCTAAGCATTTAAGGTTATCTCTCCTGAGCAGTGGACAAAGGTCAGACCCCTCTTTGGGCAAAGGAAAATTCTTGCTACATATAGTAAGAGTGATTATATCAAATCCTGCTGAAAGTTCACATAACTATTAAATAAAATAACATTTTATATGCTGACAATAATGATGCACTGGGGAGTAAATGTTGACAATGTATAATGGGGAAGGGAGAATTTCTGGAGCAAAGGTTTTAAGTATATATGATCAGGTGCGATCTAACCCAAAAGCAGAAAGATTGGCTCTAGATAGTGATAAGTGATTCGATGGTTCACCAAGTTAAGATAGTTAAGGTGAAAGGTGCAGATACTGAAAGATGAATGAAGTGGTAGAAGTCTATAGAAATTATTTTTGAACCCTGCAATCTTTCATGGAAGTATGAAGCAAAGTCATCAGATAAGAATGAAGATTGGAGAGGAGATATTGAAAATGTAAAAGGAAAAGAGAAAGTCTGGAAAAGACTTGTAGGCATATAGGCGAACTGATGGATTAAAAAGAGTACAGTATGATTTTCTCCCACAATGAGGGTTCACAGAAGATAGTCCTTATTAGTTTAAATGCTTCTATTCATTGTGGTTTTTTAAGGCTTTTCTCAAGCCAAATTCAGGTGCATAAAGCAGGTGAGGAATAGGTAGAGAGTGAGATTTACGAAGACTGTGGTTTTGCCTATTACACAGGTAATTTGTTATCTGGCTCCCTCTTTCTCCCCCACCCCAGATTTATTATATTTATTTTTAGCACTTACTTTGCATCCAGGAATGTTGACTCCTATAGGTAGCATTACCAGGGCATTCTGCAGATGACTTCAAATTGGAGCTATAGAGGCCAAGGGCAGGCCACCCCAAAATATGCCACTTTTGCATAGAGATTATTTTGAGCTGAAAATAATTAAGGACCAAAGGACTCAGGATGAATTTTGACCTTCCCACTTACAGCCTAAAAAGAATTTTGATACAGGACCTGCTTTAGGAAGACAGTTACCATCACAGATAACTGCGTTATAATATGAAGTAGGGATGGTGTACAGGAAGGAATTTAGCAAAGTCTGTTAAAATTCCTACGTCCTATTGTCTCTGTATGGCATGACTTTTTAAAAAATATTTTTTACTAAACATTTGTTCTCCCCACCTCTCTGTGAATTGTCTTCCACCTATCAAAGTTCCAGAAACCCGTCCCCTTCTCCTTAGCTCAGGATAACATATAAGCCTCCATTGCCTGACTGTTGGGAAGTCTCCTGTATCTTTATGGGGGAGAAAGAAATTACCTATATAATTAAATTTTATTTTCTCCTGTTAATTTGCCTTATGTCCATTCAACTCTTAGTCCAGCTAGAAGAGACTTAAAGGCTATATAAAAATTTTACCTCCCCAGGAAGTTTTAACCAATGGAAGAGTCTTGTAGGAGATTAAAGGTTTGGAGGGAAAAAAGTTAAAGCTATTTATTTTCATGTCTTGTTTGCTCTGAAAGATCCTTCTTGGCAGTGATAGATTTTGAATTTGAAAGAGATTTTTGAGATAAGAGCTTAATATTTCAATATTTTAAAAATGAGTAATTAAGGCCTATATTGGTTGCTTCTTAGATTTTAGACTTTATTGATTTTTTATTTAACAAACTTCTCAAACTAAGTAAATGACAGAACCAGGACTATAATAGTGTTTTCCGATTCTTGATTCAAAGGCATGTGTGTGTATTTGTGTTTGTTCTGTTTCCTCACTAAAGGACAGAAATATGTTACATTAATTATAATTTTAGAATAATCCAATACTATAACAAGACACCTTCAATTTAAAAAAGAGCTGTTCAGGGTTAGCTCAGTTTATTTTTAGCCCATTTAAACAATAGATTCACTCCCAATATTTCACAGTATAAGTACATATTCTGTTCTTCTGTGCAAATAGGTCAACACTTAGTCTTATGTTTGCTTACTTATACTTCAGTCTTAGAGATAAAAAAAAAATAAAGGCACATATAAAGTCATAAATTCATAAATAATTTCTGATATTGTGACTAACTAAAGACACTGCTTCAAAAATTCAACCCATACCTCTCTATGTTTTCATCTAAAATTCCTTTCCCTAGTATTAAGAAATTAAGGGGGAAAAAACTAATCCAAAAACAAAAAAAGAAACAAAATTTCTATAATATCTGCTAATACAAAAACATATTTTTTGAAAGATTCTATTTATTTATTTATTTATTTGTGAAAGAGAGAGAGAGCACAAACAAGGGGGAAATAGAGGGAAATGCAGACATCCCAAGCAGGGATCCCCACATGGGACTCCTGAGCTGAAGGCAGATGCTTAAATGACTGAGCCACCCAGGTGTTCCTCCGCAAGTGCCAGACTCTTGATTTCAGCTCAGATTATGATATGGGGATAATGAGATCAAGCCCCATGTCAGGCTCCATGCTCAACATGGAGTCTGCTTGAGATTCTCTCTCTCTCTCTGCCTTTGCCCCTCCCCACACATGCTCTCCCTTTCTCTCTCTCTCAAAATAAATAAGTAAAATAAAAATAATAATAACAATAATAATAAACCTTTGGGACTGGGCTACATTTACAGCTCACTTTCACTGAATGTTTGTTTCTTTCTTTTCAGGTTTCAAGTGACCAATTGAATTGTTAGAGGAAGGGATTTTATGTATAGATTATTTACCTCAAAAAAAAAGAGCATATTCAAGCAGACCAAAGAAATAAATATTGTCTGATGAAATCTAACTACCAACTGCTCATTCAATGTTCACATGATGTCTTGTGGAAATAAAAATGATTTTATAAGCTAGTTTATATTTTACTGCATTGTTTCTATTCTTTGCTGCTGAACTATGCAAAGGACTGAAATGAATGCACATTAGTGGAAGCCAAAATGTAAATGAACCTAATTTGAAACTAGAAGAAACAAAATTGTAGAAAGTTAATTGCTTTGTTTATTTAGGGTGATTGGAATAGTACTTCTTGCTCAAAGGTACACCATAATTTGAAACTTTTTATGTTTTTTAAAAAATTCTGTACACTAGAATTTTAATACAAGGAGTGAAATGATTTGGGTACTTTTAAGGGCATTCTAGCTTGCTAACTAAACATCAAGGACTCACAATGTGGATATTTCCCTGGTGAATTCATCACAGATCATGGTTTGAACCACAATTTTCAGCACTATGTTGTTTATCTTTGCATTTATTCAGAGTTGATAAGACCTAAGAAAAATGAAAGAATAACTATCTCTAGAAGAATTTGAGATAGTTATCAGTTCAAAATTCATGTGCTAGGACCCTAACCCCCAAACCTCATAATACTCTGTCTTGGAGATAAAGTCTTTTAAGAGGGGAACAAATTAGAATGAGGCCATTAGAGTTGGTTTGCAATCCAATTGGACTTACTTGCTTATAAAAAAAAGATACTTCATGGCGTCTGGGTGGCTCAGTTGGTTGATCCCTGGACTTTGACTTTCAGCTCAGGTCCTGATCTCACATGTCCTGGATTAGAACCCTGTCTTAAATTAGGTGCTGAGCACAGAGTCTGCTTCAGATGCTCTCTCTCTCCTTCTGCTCTGCCTTTCCCTGCAAATGTTCCCATTCTCCCAAAAGTAAATAAATTAATTTTTAAAAAGAAGAAGAGGAGATATCAGTGTATGTGGGCGCAGAGAAAGGCTGTGTGAGGACACCATTAGAAGGCAGTCTTCCCCTTGCCAAGAAAAGAGGCCTCAGATGAAAACAAAACTGCTGACACCTTGATCTTGGGCTTCTAGCCTCCAAAACTGTGAGAAAATAAATTTTTGTAGTTTAAACCACAAAGTATTTTGTCATGGCAACCTTAGCAAATTCGTACATGTATTAATTATTACAGAATGAGATAAAATGAAATAGACCAAATCCTGTATCTTCTGACCAGCATTTTTCTTCGTAAATTAAACTAACACAGCCAGTAAGTTAATAAGCAGAAAACAGAAACTCATTTATATAGTTCAATAATTAAGATTTTCACAACAGGAGAGCCCAGTTTGGGATTCACAGATCTAGGTCCAATAATTTATGAAGCCAGAATAATCTTTGGAGAAATAAAAATATTGAAGATATTGGAACATATTTTCTTACTTAATGTACTCAAATTGAATTACTGTATGACACCTTAATATTGCTTTGGATTTTTATTTTCTGTGTATGTTTTTGTGGCCTTGGGTTTGGATATACACAAAAACAAACTATGGTGGGTCTCCCAATACTTTCAATAGGAAAAATAAAAAGGAAACTCTGTCTTCAGGAAAAGAAAAGGAACTAACAAAATTTACAAAATGTCCAAAGGTAATTATTTTTTTCTGTCATGGCTATTTTTAATTAAACATACAAATATATTATCTTGTCTGTAGTCTAATTTGCATCTATTGTTTTATAGTTCAATGAAATGATAAGCTAAATAAAATTCTACTAAATAGCTAGATGCCATACACATTACATAATAGAATCTACCATTTACATACTGTATAACTGGAAATAAAATATTGAAACACAAGAATGCACTTTCATTTATAATTATAAATGCAAAATAATATGTGTTACTTTACTAATAATACCTCAATTAAATAACTTACTTGAAAAAAAAACTTCTTAAATTATTTTTTTAAAGATTTTATTTATTTATTTATTTGACAGAGAGAGAGAGATCACAAGTAGGCAGAGAGGCAGGCAGAGAGAGAGGAGGAAGCAGGCTCCCTGTTGAGCAGGGAACTTGATGTGGGGCTCGATCCCAGAATCCTGAGATTATGACCCGAGCCGAAGGCAGAGGCTTTAACCCACTGAGCCACCCAGGCGTCCAAACTTACATTTTTGAATAATGGTTCAATTGATAAAGCAAAACTACTTGGGTAAAAAGAGGCTACTCTACACATGAGATGAATAGCACTGGGTCTACTGTACGCAGTATTCATTCAGGTTGGTGTGACTGTCCATCAGGAGCTGTGAAGGGTCTGGAATTTTTCCTTGCTTGTAAGAGGACATGTTCAGTCGAAGAAGTTGTGTAGATGCTGGCAAAAGACAAGAGAGCCCTGACTCTGAGACAAAGGATTCTGTTAATCGTGGTGTCATACAACAGATAGTGTTAACATTCGTTCCTTCTGCCCCTTGAGGAGGGACAATATATAACATATACACATTGTGTGTGTGCCCTGTGTATGCTGTAATAAAATTAAAGGAGTAATATCCCATTACTTTTGTCATATTATGCGGGTCAGCAGAAAGTCACAGACCCAGTTTAGCTCAGAACTTCATGTTAACATTAGTTCCTTCTGTCCCTTGAGGAGGGAGGATTAACTCAGCAGGCCTCAGTTGTTCAAACTCTGTACATTCCTAAGAAACAACTATTTTCAGGACCCCTGGTTTCCTGCTGGGAACTGAGCTCTTGGAATGTTCTAAGCGTTCCTGTAGGCTTGAGGTCTAAGGACATGTTGTACTAGTCTGTCCAGATAATTTGTGCTTAGTAATGTGATTTATGGTGAACATCTGCTTTTTATCCAAGGGCCTGCAGTTTGAGTAACTGAGGGTGGTCACTCAGGTACTGTACACCCCCATGACTAAACCTCAATTTAAACTCTGTACAGCCAAACTCACATGAATCTCTCTGGTTGGCAACAATTTTCCTGTACTGTCATACACTGTTCCTGGAAGAACTAGTGTGTTCTCTGTGACTCCACCACGAGGGGACAGCCTGGTTTCCTCCAGACCTTGTGCTTAGAAGTTTGGACCTGTTTCCCTCTAGATTTTACCCCTGGGGCCTTTTCTCTTTCTTGATTCTACTCTGTATCTATTAGCTGGAATAAACTATAACCATGAATCTAACAACTTCTGAGTCCTGTGAGTCCTAGCATATCATCAAAGCTGAGGATAATCCTGATACACACATCAAATCCCATGCCTGCAATACAGACTGGCCCAGGTCATGTCATGCACACTGTGAGTTTGTCACAGTTGAGGGACACTGAATTTAAGAGACCATAACATTTTAAAAGAACCAAAGCAATTCTGTCCAACCATTGCCCTGAAGCAATGTATTGTGTTTATTATCTTGTTCAGGAAACAAATCTGCCGTCTGTCCTTGAGGAAAACACTAAAGTTCTTCCAAGGCTGTTTGCTATTCAAATGTCTTTTACAAAGAATAGTCTGGAAAAAAGTTGGTATGACCTGTGACAAACATACCTTAAGGTCGTAATTCCCTTCTTCTGAGCTAAACTGGGTCTGTGACTTTCTGCTGACCCGTATAATATGGCAAAAGTAATGGGATATTACTCCTTTAATTTTATTACAGCATACACAGGGCACACACACAATGTGTATATGTTATATATTGTACATCATATGTTATTTATTAAAAGATGTTTAATATGTTCATATATATCTATTACATATTATATATCACATATCATGTTATATGATGTAGACCTATATATTATATTGTATGTTATATCCAATATGCAACATGACTCCATCTTGATATCATGTGCCAGAGAAAAACTTTTCTATTGTCCTTGAAGATGCAAACTACCATGATATGGATGATCTGTGAAGAAGGCCATGTGGTGAGTCCCTATTGAAGTCATGAAGAGAACCTCCAAACTACAGCCAGCAAGAAGCTGGGGTCCTCATTCATATGGCTACAGATAAATGAAATATGTTAACAGCCTTAATGAGCCAGGAAGCAGAATTATTCCTAGCTGATTCCCCCAGGAGAGTGGTGCATGGCCAACCTTGATAGGAGTGTGAAACCCTGAGCGGAAGACTCGGCTAAATGGTGTCTGGATTTCTGATTCATAGGAAATTAGTGATAATAAATGTATGCTTTCCTTGAGCTGCAAATCTTGCTGTTACTCCACCAAGAGATTAATAATACCATGTTTTTGTCAGAAGAGATAGAGAAACACCAGAGGCCCATGAAGACTGCTCTCCCAACTTCTTACTGAGGTACTCCCTGAATACACCCCAAACTAAATCATGTCAAAGCAAGTAACTTTCCCAATTAAATAATAAATGATCAAATCCAACAAGACAATTGAAGAGAGGATCCTGAAAGTCCAGTTATGTATCTTTCTTTTCATCCACACAAATATTGTAACACCCATTTTTATTTCAAAGGTGTTATGATAATACATAATATAAGTGTGAATGAAATATGGATAATGTCTTTAAGAGTTTTCAGTCAAGTGGCAGGAGTAAATACTGACTCGCAATTCAATTGTCACATTCTTTGCGGGGAAATAATCTCAGCTCTACCTGCAGCTAAATGTGCCCTCCATATACCCTTCTATAATGTGTCCAAACTTTTTTTCAGCAAATATGATGTACTGAGTACACATAAAGAGAAAAATCTTATTTTTCTTGGCATTGAAATTTTCACTACTCTTCTACCCCACCCCCATAATAAAAGAATATGTTGGGGGTGATATCACCCTTGAGATACTTAGGACACAGTGTATAATCAATTGAAAACTCCTAGAATCCTGGGTTTTACCAGTAACTATAAAACTTTTGTTTTGCTCCAACGCATATGGGAGCAGAAAGACAGTACTGAATTATTTAGGAAGGAAGAGCAACTTTAGATGCTATTTATGAATAGGGGAAGAGTAAAGTAGAAGGTAATGTAGTGATGTAGCTGGTGGCCAGAGACCATCACTTCAGAAAGGATGTCTATATTTCTATTTAAACACCTAGTATAAACACTGTGCTATCACATGATGTACAAAGAAAATAATTTTCCTTGAATTCCTTGACATTTCAATAGGATTTATAGTTCTGAGTCTGATCTTTTAAGGTTATTTTCTAGTCAACTAATCTTAACAAGAATAGATTACTTAATAAGGGTTACTTTCCCAAGTATAGATTGGAAAACAAAACAAAACACAACACAACACAACAGTTGCACAGGAGCCCAGCTACACTTGAATTACAGTTTTAATGAACCTTTAAATTTACATGCCTATGTCTTATCAGGTAAACCATAAACTCTTTTGAAATTCCTTAAGATAACATGTGAACATGCTATTTATGTTTGCATGTGCTGCACTTAGTTCTACAGCCTTGCATCTTGGCAAGCATAGAGCAACTGCTTGATTTTTAAAAAATAAATATATAGATGAGGACTTTATAGCCAACTGCCAAAAGAAGTATTATGACTAGAGGCTAAACAAAGGCTAATTGTCCTTTATACACATTGACTTCCATGGGTTTTCTTTTCTTTTTCCAAATCCTGATTATAAATATTTAATACACTGAGTGATTTAACTATCACGTTTTATTAAGCACAACTAATTTCAAAAGAATAAGTCTAAATCAGAAGTCTGGTATCTTGCCAAATAATAAAATATTATTTTGATTAATTTAAAGCAAGCATGTTATCACATGGCAGAAAGTAAAATAATTAGTAAGATACTGAAGTCTGGTTGGTATCAGTACTAAAACATATAAGAGTCAACAAAAATATACCTGAGAAATCAAGTCATCTATTAGTGAAGTGATTAAATTAACTTTACATTTGCCATCAAAACAGAGTTGTACTTTAACTGTTTAGTTGAGGGCAGTGTTTGCCCTCAAAGAAACAGCAAGACATTGTACATGTCAGCATAGAGATTCCATTGTTATGCTCTTTTATAAGGATACAAAATCCAGATTCTTCTTTATAGCCATGATATAAAATAATAAAAGATTTATTTTAATTGGGAATTTCTGAATGATGTCTTATTCAAGCCTAAGTATATTAGACATTACAGTTTGAGGTTTTAAAAATTGAGTGAACAACATCTAAACATTGTATGCATTATATGCTATGTCATAAATTATGAAAAATTATGTTGTATGATAAATTAAGCATTAGATTGTATGCTGCATTATAAGTTATAAATAACTTTATACAAATATAAATTATATACGTACTTCTCTTTGCTGGTGCTGAATAATTATCACAGGTGATTATCACTTTTATATGACATAAATCCATGTAAGATATCTGAAACAAGATTTCAAGTAATAAAACACATTAATTCTGGTTTGGAAACAGAGGATTTTAAACCAAAGAATTTATATTACATGAATAGTTTCTAATAGAGCAGACACAGAAACTAGAAAAATAAAATTTGTAAAAACAAAGTACAAAATACTTACTAATTCTTGTGTTAGTCACAACACTTTGTTGCAAGTCATCAAAACTCACTAAAACCATTTTTAGTAAAAAATGTGCTTTTATGGAAAGAAAATGAGATTCAGTCTAATGGAAGCACCAGAACAACTCCAGGAACCTCAGGATAAAGAAGTCTGGAGTAGAAAACCCGCAGAAAACTGGAACACCAAGGTACTCTGCCTGTGTTTCCATTCCAGCCATTGCATGAATTTCATGTCTGGTTAAGTGATCTACTGAAAAAGTCTGCCACAGAAAAAGGAACAGTAATTTAGTAAATAGTCAAGGGATTGTTCTACTGGGTGTATCAAATTTTTGCTTGTGTTTTTTTTTTCCTTTAGTATGTGTATACTCTTTTTCCATTTAGATTATAAATACATTCCAGAATTTGTTTTTTCCTGTAGAGATACATGAGCATAATGAACAGTTCCGTTTTTCTTTTGAGAAACAAAACTAGGAGTTAAGAGTATTCATAGACAGTTTAACTAAATATTTGAAAAATTCAATCAGAAAAAAAAAAGAAAGAAAAATTCAATCAGAACTAAAATTTGTTAATAAGGAAAATTTATGACAAGGATGGTTAAAATCCCTTTTGGTTTAGCTGATAATCTTTTAGAAGACATTCTATACGATTGTTATAAATTCAAGGACCCTGGAAAAAGTGATATTAACTAGATAAATGCCCTAATTATACATTTGTAGAAACTGAACCTCATAGAAATGAAATAGTCTAAACCTGGTCATCCAGCTAGTTAATAGAGAAATTAACATGGGATGTATTTGCTTGGTTTTTGTGAAAAATATAATAGATACAAATTATTATATAATTCATATAATTATATTACAATAATTATAAAACATAAGTTTATGTTATATGTAATATATATATTTTCCAGGCCAAACAAAAACATCAGTATATATACATACATATATACATATGTATACATATTCATATCTTCATCTCTAGCAGTTTTCTTTATATTACAATATTTCAATTTTCAATGTAGTCATTGAGATGGCAACTATGTTCTTTAGAATGTTTAATTTGAAGAACATTTCAATATATTTATCATTTTCTACCCCTTCCAATTTTGTGTCATTTTTGTCTGTTGGTCTTTATCTATCACCTTTGAGCTATCACTTAAGTTAGTGAATAACGAACATTGTTCCTAGGTGAAATACAGCATTAGGTTCCTTGGAGTCTCTCTTCACATTTTTTCAACCAATCAACCTATAACCTTGTTTGTTTTTGTATGTTTGAAGACATTTTGTTTAATATACTTTGTTAAATTCATTAACATTGAATTCATGACCGGACAGCACCATACTTTGTATCTGAAGAAAGCCTAACACACTCTGTAAGGCACATCGCAACTATCTTGTACTTTGGAAACCTTACAGTTTTACTACTACACTTAGATGCCATTTTATTCTATTTATTTTAAAGATTTTATTTATTTATTTGACACAGAGAGAGAGATTACAAGTAGGCAGAGAGGCAGGCAGAGAGACAGGGAGAGGAGGAAGCAGGCTCCCTGCTGAGCAGAGAGCCCGATGCGGGCCTTGATCCCAGGACGCTGAGATCATGACCTGAGCCGAAAGCAGAGGCTTTAACCCACTGAGCCACCCAGGCGCCCTTAGGTGCCATTTTAAACAGTGAAATTACAATGAAAGGAACAACAACAACAAAAAAAACCACAGGGGCACCTAGGGGGCTCAGTCAGTTAAGCATCTGACTCTTGGTTTCAGCTCAGGTCCTGATCTCTTGGGTCCTGGGATCAAGGCCCACCATGTGAGGGGCTCCCGGCTCAGCAAGGAGCCTGCTTGAAATGCTTATCCTCTGTCCCTCCCCAACTCGTGTGCACAGTGTATCTCTCTCTCTCTCAAGATAAATGTCTTTTTAAAAACCACAAAAAATGCAATAAATATGGCACTAAATAAGCCATTAAAAAACAAAAAACAAACAAAAAACCCCAAAACTTGAAAGCTGAGCTGAACAAGGAGGCCAAGCATCACTTTGTTTGCCACCAATAGGGAACTTGTATGTTGGACAACTCAAGTTTTCCCTAGGTTTGCGTATGTTTGTAAATGACTGTGGAAGCTGAGTATTGATTTTGGGTTAAAATAAATTTTAGTGAGAGGATGAATCCACAAATAATGAAAATTATTTGCATTAAAGAATTGTAAGAATGTATAGAATTTATATAGAGTTTATTGTCCTTTTATAATATAAAAATTGATGTCATAACCATATTCACTAGGGAGATTGCTGATTGAAGAGATATATATTTATATTTGTATTTTACTTTAATAGATTCTACCATCCTGAAAAGTAATAGGAGCTGTATCTGTTTTAAATTTGTTTATGATCGATTATTTGAATAATATATTTTTACCATAATTGGAACTTGAAAATCTTTCCATGTGTTTATTTGGCTTTTGGGTTTTATAGTTTCTATAAATTTATTCATATTTTTTGAACATCTCATTCTATTTTCCCAAATAATTTATAAGAACTTATATAATTTATAAGAACTCTTTGTATGATACTGTCAGTATTCCTTTCTTCGTAATCTGCATAACTGATAATCTTTGTTATGCTTATTGATTTTGGTTTTACATATTGTGTCATGCAGTGGGTTTTTGTTTTTATATAGTGCAAATTCCTGTGCTTTTTTTATTTATTCTGAAGTTTTGGTGTCTGTTTATCCAGGATTGTTATATATAGTTTTAGATTTTTCTAAATTTTTCTCCATTAATGGGTGCAGACAAGGAAAAAATCCCAACAACTTGAACTCTAGACAGAAGATCAGGAAATGGCAGAGACTTTCAAGTCAGAAAAGTTTTATAAAATAACTGGTTTGGTTTGGACAACCAAATAGCATAGAAAAATATCTAGCCCCACTTCTACCCATTATCACAAAGGCTGAATAACGTTTATGGACCACAGCAAAGCAACCTAATTTTTCCACTGAGGTGGTGTTAGGGTTGACTAAATAAGGAGCCAGGGTGGTCATTCTTGCCAGACTATAAACTCTCCTTCCTTCTTAATTCCCTTCTCAACCAATGTCAGTCAAGACCAAGTAGGGACTTGGACATCCATCCCCATCACCAATGGAAGAAGAATATACTTTTCAAGATATGGTACTGTACCAATTTGACATTCACTGAAGGGGTGGGGGAGTCACTTAAATTAAGTTTCATACTTCATATAAATTTAACTCAAAGTGAATCACAGTCTTAAATGTAATTTTCAAAACTATAAGACATTTAGAAAACAAAACAGAACAAAACAAAACAAAAAAAATAGGAGAAAACCTTTGGGATCTAGGACCAGGCAGGGAATTCTTTGACTGACTTAAAAGCACTATACATAAAGTGAAACATTGGTAAATTGACTTGCCCTGTGAAGGGCTCTGTTAAAAGGATTGAAAAAATTACATACTGGGAGTAAATACTTGGAAACCACATATCTGACAAAAGGCAAGTATCTAAAGTATATAAAGAACTAAAAACAAACCCTCAGCAACAAAACCAAAAACAATGTTATTATAAAGTGAACAAAAGACATAAAGAAACAATTCACTGAAGATAATACACAAATGAAAATTAAAACCATAATGAGGTATCACTTCACATCTATTAGAATGGCTAAAATAAAAAATAAATAAATAGTGACAACATCAAATATTAGGAAGGGTAGGAAAAACTGAAATATATTACTGGTGGAATATAAAGTGGATAGATATTCTGGAAAATACTTGGGCAGTTTCTTTTTTTTTTTAAGAAACAGCAATGATACATACACAGACAGAAAATATGTCAGTACCATGCAACCCCAAAACTGCAACTTTTGCCATTTAACACAGATACATGAAATTTAATGTTCACACAAAAAACCAGGGAGTGCCTGAGTGGCTCAGCTGGTTAAGCAGCTAACTCTTGATTTTGGCTCAAGGTCCTGGGATAGAGTCCTTTTTGGGCTCCATGCTCAGCAGAGATTCTGCTTGAGGATTCTTTCTTTCCCTATGTCCCTCCCCCGCTCACTCCTGTTCTCTCTTTGTCTTTCTAAAATAAATAAGTCTTTAAAGAAAAAAAAATGTACAAAAGTCATAGCAGTTTTATACGTGATAGCCAAAAAGTAGAAAATCTAGTTCTTTCCCTTCAGCAGATCCAGGATTTAGTAACAAAATTTCTTCCATTGCTAACATGTAGGTTAATCACAATACCTGTCTGGCATAATTCAGTTATTCTTAAGGACCATAGACTGCTGGGTGTTTCTCATATTACTTTCCCCTTTTTTATGATATTAATGGAAGTTATTATTGTGGATATCATGTCTGTTCTCTAATATTGTGTAGTGTGTGTGTGTGTTTAAGGAGCAAGAAAAAACAAGAATTTATTTTTAACAGTTAAAGGAGAAAAAGTTATATAAAATACTCCATGGGCAATAAAATATTTTCTTTTTCTTCTACGACCATAGGAGAATCATAGAAGGTTTTTGAGCAGGACTATAACATGACCAGAATTGACCTTTTGGAAGATTTATTTAGAAGTGGTCACACTAGATATGAGTAGCAAGAGCCTGGAGGTAGTCTATGAGCTAACTGATCTTCAAGTCAACTTCAAGTCAACTGATCTTGTCATTTATGTGTCTTAATTTCAAACTCTTCTCAATAAATAGTTAATGATTACTTGATATACTACATTTTGTGAGATAAATTTAGACAGCAATGTGTATCTAAAAGTGGTGTTAAAATCTCTTAGGATAGGGCACCTGGGTGGCTCAGTGGGTTAAAGCCTCTGCCTTCAGCTCAGGTCATGATCTTAGGGTCCTGAGATCGAGCCCCGCATCGGGCTCCCTGCTCAGCAGGGAGCCTGCTTCCTCCTCTCTCTCTGCCTGCCTTTCTGCCTACTTATGATCTCTCTCTCCGTCAAATAAATAAATAAAATCTTTAAAAAATTACTCTTAGGATAATATGGTAGCTTCCCTTTGTGTTGCTTTCAAATTGTTTATCTTGTGCTTGGACTTCCATAGCTTCACAAATATATGGAATATATAGAATTCTCATTTTTTGTTTATCTCACCATATGTTTAATGATAACTTTTTTAAAGTTCTTCATTTTTTATGGATGAAATAGCTCTCTGCAATTTTATGTTCATTCTACTTATATTTTTCTAATTTTATAAATAGCAATAGTTACTTTCAAACTTCCTTTTAATTGGAAAAATTATTATCACATTTTTTTCTTCCACAGGTAGCACAGTTTATCTTGGAATGAACATGGGCTCTGGTGCCTGTTCTATTTATCAATACCTGCTTCACAAAATACCAAAAACTCAGTGATATAAATACCATTTTATTATAGTTCAGATTTGGGGGAGCTATAAATTCAGGCAGAGCTCAGCTGGATGATTTTTCTGTTCACATGTCATTGACTGAGTCCTCGTGTCACACATAGCTGAAGACTGGGCTGCTCTGTAGGCTACTTTGTAGAAATTGGCTGAAGGCTGGTATCAGTCAGGTAATTCTTCCTCTTAGGTCTCAGAAATTCTCTAATCGGTCTCTCCAGCAGGGTAACTGGAATTTTAAATAATGGCTCAGATATCCAAGAACAAATGTCGAAGAGCAGGAAGTGACAGTGGTCAATCTCTTGAAATCTGGAACCAGAAAATGGAAGACCGTCATGTTCACCGTCATGTTCACTGGTCAGGAAGTCAAAGAGCCCAGATTCTATGGGAAAGAACAGAGGCTTCAACTTTGCAATGGAGGGATGCCTGGGGGGCTCAGTTGGTTAAGTGGCTGCCTTTGGCTCAGGTCATGATCCCGGGGTCCTGGGATTGAGTCCCGCATCCGGCTGCTTGCTCAGTGGGGAGCCTGCTTCTCTCTCTGCCTCTGCCTGCCACTCTGCCAGCTTGTGCTCTCTCCATCTCTCTCTGACAAATAAATCAATAAAATCTATAAAAAAAAACCAAAACTGCAGTGGAAACATAGCATAATATGTGTGCTGTATTGGAAGTACCAGTGTCACAACTGAGTATCAGTTAACATTTTCCACAGCTAACTAGCTTTTGACATTGAGCATACAACTCATACAACTTAATTACTCGGGTACTTCCCAGATATAAGTTTTGTTTTCTTTTTTCTTTTTTTCAGTTTTATTTATTTATTTATTTATTTGACAGAGAGCAAGGGAGCACAAGTAGGGGGAGCAGCAGGCAGGAGGAGTGAGAGAAGCAGACTCCTCACCGAGGGGGGAGCCAGATGCAGGGCTTGATCCCAGGATCCTGGGATTATGCCCTGAGCCGAAAGCACACACTTCACATCTGAGCCACACAGGCACCCCTAGATTTTAGTCTCTTAATCATAAAAGTATATGATTCACTCATCACATTGAGTTTCGGCAGAAGTTAAATGAAAACGTTTCTATAAAAACAGGCTACTACTTCTCTCATGGTAAATGTTTATCATATCTGAGTTTTCTTTATCTTCACTCTATCCTTACACAGACAGTATCTTACCATAGTGGTTTTATTTGACTTTTCTGGACTTCTACAAGTATAGATAATGTTGATGTTATTAATAAAAATATTTTTATTTTTGTTCTTGTGTTAATCAACTATTATATTGTAAGCAGACATTGGCCCAGTGATGATTGAAATATGGAAATCTATGAAATATATGACCAAACATCATTTAAAATAAAATGAAAATATAATTATCTACACTGAGATTAAGAAGCAGTTACAGTGCTTAAGGTTTTTCTCCACGTGCAGTAAACCTAGTTATGGGACAAAGCAATTGCTTTTAAGTAATGGAAAATTGAATTATCTATCATGGCCTCAGGAATGCAAATGCTAATGGCAATTAGACATTATCTAAGCTCAACTTATTAAAATCTATTTAATGGACAGAGCTCAAATAGGTCCATGGGAGATGCAAAGCACACAGAAGTATCTTAAATCAAACTGAAATATATATCATATCTCTTCTTCTAAAATAGGCAATGTGCCTTTAAATGTATTAATACTAGTTGACATGGGGATTGAAAAGTTCATGTAATACAATGACTTGAGATGAGAGCTGTTATATTCTCTGGTATAGTCTTCCTAACAAGCTTAGAGGAAATTAAATTTACAAGACAAGCTTTCCGTCTGTGAGTTTATCATTCTGCTATACAATTAAGATTGCAGATATCGTCTCTCTTCTTATTAAATCCTGTAAATGTGCCCAGAGGCTATTGCAAAGGGAATATCCACAAAATGAAATCAAGAAATACATAAATAAGAAATGTGAGTTTAGTATTCATTACTCATGATTTCCAGAGTGTGCATGGAGAATGAACAGAGCATTTATATTCATTCGAGTTTACTAATATTGACCTAGCAGAATGTTTTCAGTACAACATTGTGATGTCAGGGACTATCGGCAAAAAGGAACTTCTAGATCACTAGCTCAAGACATCTCTTTTGACAGATGAAAAACAAACAGATAAATAAAAACAAGCAGGAAAACAAACAAATTCTCTAGGCCCAGAAAAAGAAAACTATCTTCTGAAAATTCAAAGACCTAGTAAATGACAGAGCTGAAACATGAATCCGAGAATATAACTTCCAAGTTTAGAATTCTCTTTACTAATTCATTGCTAATACCTATTCTGAAATGTAATTGATTAAGACCCTTACGATGTATATTCCAACATTATAAACTGCCTTTAATCCACTTGGAGAATCAAGTTGATAATCTGACAGCTTGTATTTTCACGGGAACTAAGGTTTCTACACACACTAAATGTATTACTAAATATGGTAAATGTATAAAATTTATTTTAACCCGACAATTTGCAATGATAGAATTGCATTACTTCAATAACAATTTATCTTCTGATCCTGAAAAAAGAAATTGGAATTCAGCATTCAGATACTTTAATGTAACACCCAAATAAAACAAGATTGAAAAGCAAACAATAATCTCGGAATGCTTGGAGCCATGAAATGTAATCAGAAGCATTCTTTTCAGAAATTTTTTATGAAAGTGATTTATATGATATTTTAATATGTCATGGTTAAATACACAGGATGATTAAGAAGACAAACTTGAATTATAACCCCTTATAAGTAAGGAGACTAACAAAATGATACTAAACTATTACTTATCCTAGTTAGCTAATCCTTCATCTCATCATCTGTCTGATGACATTATATGTCTCATGTTAGGCCTATGTGTGTTGGGGGGTAGGAGTATGTAAGAAAGAGAGACAGAGATAAAGAAAGAGACAAAGAGACAGAGATTGAAATTGATTGCTCAGTGACAAGCACTCACTAAGCGTTAAGCAGACAAGATGTTACAATGATTTAGAGTTTGATTTGGGTTTTGTAAACTGGGATTTGAATCTTGTCTTCATCACACTAGAGTGGGATACAACCTTAGGGAGAAAAAAATAATTCATTGAGTCTATTTCCTTGTGGGCGTAATAGGGATAATTATACATGTCTCTTTTGGTTTTTGTAAGGATTGAAAACGGGCTTCTCATTTTAAGATGGAATCAAAAAAGTTGTTACAAACCAACATAATTCAGCAAATGGGAGGTATCTCAGATTAAGACGCTCAACATGCTTTATAGACATTTAGGTGCTTGTTTAATCATTCTTTCTCAAAAATACAGTTTCTTCCATAAGGAATTAAGCATTTATCCTATCAATAGGTGTAATTCTGTCCGTATGTTGATAAAGGAAATTTTCAAAACTTAATGTTTGTGGGCCCTGTTCCTGGGGTCCCAGGGAAGTTATACTTTATTTAATATAGACCAAGGGCACAATGAGTCAGCAAAACCTCAAAGCATGGGCTCTATTTCCACCGGGAGTACACATTGTATGTCTATTTTGTTAAAAAAAAAAAAAAAAAAAAGCAACCAAAAAGGAGCATTTCAAACATTAAGAAAAACAAACAAATAAAAAACACTCCTGGTTTCCATAAGATTAAAGTTATAGTGGCCTTACTCATACATACTAAAAACATAAGATAAATTCTGTAACTTTCTAGGATGTCCTTTGTCACGATCATTTGTAACTCTTTATGTAAAAAAACATAGATGCACCAACTGTTCCTTCCCCGGAGCCCTCTCCTCTTTGTGAAGATTGTGTATTCCAGCCAGCTGTCTTAACTTGGACTCAATCAAAGCTCTTTCCCTTTCTCTTTAAAATTTTAAAAAAGGGTTTGTTCATTTTGCATCCAGAATGTTACTACTTATAATTTGGATATACAAATAAGTGTAGAATTTGTAGCCATATTCAAAAATAGTATTTAAACTCACATTCATCTTATATAGGAAAATGAATATCCTGGTTAGAGCACCATATCTTTTCTAAACACCACTCATTATAATTACAGTTTATTTATGGAGAACATTATGATGTTTATATTATTAAAACAAAAAAGTGCTGATTTTTTGCATTAAACATAAAAGTGAATGTAGTTTGTAGAAAGAAAGATATGGGAACTTTGAAAATCTTGTGAAATTTTAAAGCTACATGAAATTATAGGACATTAGTATAGGGCAGAGTATATTCAGCTCTATTTGGCCTCCCAAAATTGTGATGTGCATAACTCAGATGCAGGAAACACTCATTCATTCAGCAAACATGAGTCAAAGCCTATTATGTTCCAGGCTGTTTTCCAAATACAGGTTTCCCCCACTCTCTGAAAGTAGAGCATTTCTATGAAATCTTTTGAAAGCTGGAAATGGAATAAAGTGAAGAAGCAATTATCACCAATTTATATGGAAACATTTTTGAGCATTCCCAGACTCAAAAAACAACTATAACAACAACAACAAAACCCTCTTAAGCTTTCCTAATATCTTAGGACACATCTTGCTAATGGATGCATGCAATAAACCAAGACGAAGCATAGATGCTCACAGACACAGTTCAGAGCTATGGTGGCTTGGTGCTGAGATGCTGAGTGTAGTTCCTGGGGAAGGAGCTGTGTGGGGCCACTCCTGCTTCTCAGGGTTTGTGCTGCCCCTAAAACAGATTGCAGCAAAACAAACACTGAATGATATTTTTGTTTTTTGTCTTTTTTTAAATATAAAAGTGAAAATCCTCTTTGCATTTCCTTCAGTTAATGAAAACAGGTATTAACATGGGTCTTTGGTAAAAGCAAAGTGGGCCTGATGGGAAATTTCAAAAAGCAGGGGATTCCTGGACCAAAAAACAAGAATGAATAAGATACAGTGCCTATCCTGAACTTCCTTACAGATTTGCAAAGGAAATCGATATAGAAGCATGTGTGGTGAAGGGAGCAGGAAAAGGGGCAAATGTCATGTGAAAGGCCCTTCTGAGTTTACTTTATCAACTTTGCTTAAGTAAGCAGGACAGAGGTCTGATTTTACAATCACAAGGACTTTGTGATGTTAGTCATTTGGTAGTTAGATTATTTCTGAGCAAAACTATTGGTTGGAGAAGATAATTTTATTCAGGGAAAACTGGAGACTAGGAAGACCCTACACAGGTAATCAGCATTTCATCTTTGTCTCTGAGCCCCCCTCTGCCAGGGGTGGGACCAGACTTGGTAGAGAGGTATCCTGACTGGAAATGTATACATCTCTTGTGTTAAGTGTAAGGAGCCCTTCCCAGTGCCTTTCCCATAAGTAGTCATATGCGGTGATGGTAATAATTATTCTCTATCTCTTGAATTATTATTTTTTGCTTCAAATTAAAATAGCTGACCTACCAAAGTAATGGGACTGTCAAGAAGATTAAATAAGATTAATTTTTGTATGCTCTATGGTAATAGTATGTTTTCCCTTGTATTGTATTCAAATAAAGGGAATAATGGAAAGTTAATTTTCTCCATTTTAAATATGAAGATTTTAAGACTAAGAGAAGTTCAACTTCCTCTTTGAAGTACTATATTTACTTAGGTATCTGACATCATAAAAGAGTTGAAGCCGTATTTTTTACTCTGGTGCCTTTTGTCACCAAGATGTTGGAAAGTTATTAATAAAGTTTGCATGTCATTTTTCCCTATGATGGTTTATTAATCCTTTCATCCATGATCCACTTTTTTAATTAATTAATTGATTTTAGACAGAGAAACAGAGAGAGCAGTGGGAGGGGCAGAGGGAAAGAGAGAATCTCAAGCAGACTCCCCGCTGAGCTCAGAACCTGACACGAAGCTCAATCTCACCTCCCCAGATCATGATCTGAACAGAAATCAAGTCAGACACTTACCTGACTGAGACACCCAAGCACGCCTCATCCAAGATTTATTGAGAATCAAAGCTTTAAGTATCAGGGGTCAACAGAAGAGAACAAAAGCAAAAGAATCCCTGCACCCCAGTTAATTTAATTGTAATAGGGGATGGAGACTGTAGATGACAGACAACTCAAATAAAATGTTTAGAAAATTGAGTAGAGAGGGGCACCTGAGTAGCTCAGTAGGTTAACCTCCAACTCTTGGTTGCAGTTCAGTTCATGATTTCGGGGTCAGAAGATTAAACCCTGCATTGAGCTCCATGCTTGGCACAGAGTCTGCTTGAGATTCTTTCTCCCTCTCTCACTGTTCCCCACCCCCCACCTTGTGTTCTCTCTCTCTAGAGTAAATAAATAAATCTTTCTTTCTTTCTTTCTTTTTTTTAAGTCTAAAGTGAAGGTTTAGCCTGGACTGATTTTTATCCGTAGAAAGAACTTGTTTTTTTAAGTACATGGGCACAAGTATAATTGGGTAGATGTTCTTTTCCAGTTCTTTTAATTTCTTCATTAAAGCAGGTAGTACAGGGCGCCTGGGTGGCTCAGTGGGTTAAAGCCTCTGCTTTCGGCCCAGGTCATGATCTCAGGGTCCTGGGATCGAGGCCCGCGTCGGGCTCTCTGCTCCGCAGGGAGCCTGCTTCCCCCTCTCTCTCTCTGCCTGCCTCTCTGCCTCCTTGTGATCTCTCTCCCGCTGTGAAATAAATAAATAAAATCTTTAAAAA
>LNAC01000092.1:3705783-3970958 GCA_002007465.1 Ailurus styani | reverse complement strand
AAAAAAAAAAAAAAAAATTTTAAAAAAAAAAAAAAAAAAAAAAAAAAAAAAAAAAAAAGCAGGTAGTACAGTCACCCAGGTCAAAGTAAAGAAAAAGAATGAGAGGTCGAATAGTTGGGGAGAGAAGAGAAATTATGAATAGATGCTTCAGAAATTGGGGGAATGTATGCACTAAGGAATAGGAGATGCTTACCAACCAAAGTTAACAGCCTGTTTGAGACAAATAAACATGAATATACTGGTTGTGAGGAAGTTTAGGTACAGAGTTGGATTTAAAGACTTGGAGCTTGGCCAGATGAATATAGCAAAATTTGAGAGAGGCCGAGGAGTTGATTTCACATACAAAGGAGAGATTGAAGTGCGTGACTCTGGAAATTAAATACAATTTTAATCAAATTTGCAGTAAGCATTTAGTGATTCCCTTTGATATATCCAGTACTGTGTCCTGGTGGAGACATAAGAATATATATACATACTTGTCAAGTATTCATGCAAAACTTGTTCTGTGCTTAGAAAACTAATTACTAGTGGTCGATCATATGCATCTATGTATATTTATAAATCACAAGACATTAGTATAGGAATATTCAGCTCTATAGGACCTCCTGAAATTGTGATGAGCATAACTCAGATGCAAGTAATACTTATTCATCCATTCAGTAAACCAAAATATAACAGATTTTTGAGTGAAGAATATAAGAGAAAATTTAATTAAATAAAATTATAATTATAATGTTGGATAACTACCACAAATGAGTTAAATACAATTACATAAAGTTCTTTCAAGAATTGCAGTGAAAATATTCTCGTACATTAGACATTAGATTGTGCTTTATAATACTGAGGAATTCTACATAGTTGCATGATGGTTCATTCATCCATTCATTCCACAGTTACTGATTTTCCATTTTTTCCTAAGCAGCTGTCTTTTCTGTTACTTATGTAACAAATAAACTACCTTATACTCAGTCACTTAAAACAGCACAAATTTATTATCTTACAGTCCTGATTGTCAGGAACCCAAGGTAGTCTCACCAGCTATCAAGGAGTCAGCAGGCCTGAATTTTTTTTTTTTCCCTAGATGCTTCAGGGAAGAATATGTTTTCTTGTCTTTTTCAGCTTCTAAAAGCCATCGTCATGTCTTGGCCCCTTTACTACAAATTTAAAGCCAACGACATCATATATTTCTGGCCTTTTTTCAGGAGTCACATCTCTCTCTCACTGACCTCTGGAATGGTTTTCTACTTTTAAGGACACATGGGATTAGAAGGGGCACACCTGGGTAATCTCTCATCTCAATGTCCTTAATCTTATTCACGTCAGCAAAGTTCCTTTCTCCTTGTAAGGTAAGATATTTCTACATTCCTGGGATGAGAATGTGAACATCTGGGGGGGGCAAGCACTTTTCTGTCTGCTGTGACAATGGACATATTGTTCTGCCTCAATGGAGTTTACACTGGAGTGGACAAGAATGTTTCCACGTTGTGCATTACCAGTAATTTATGCGTGGTCTAGTCATACTCTGTAGCATTTGTATGTTAATCATACTGTGTTAGAATTCAAAACTATGACAAAAACCAACTGTGGTTCTATGTTAATGAACAGATGTAATAACTCATCAATATCTGTTTGGGGAACACTGTGGAACACCAGAGCAACAACAAATGTGTAAGGTGACAGAGTCATAATGTTCAATTTCACCTGTCATTTTCTTATGTCCTAATTAATAAAGGTTTTGCTGTTTTGTTGTTGTTGTTTGTTTGTATGTTTTGTTTTGGGGAGACAACTGGGAGTCCCTAAGTGGAGAGAAGTGAATCATTCTTAGGGCAGCCTAAAACAACATCAGTCACACTGAGTGTAATGCTGAGGGCGTTGTGACTGGAGACTGGTGAAAAAGGAAGTTTCACACTATGTTAGGAAGCTAGCTAAGTTTCATCAAGGCACCTGGTTCATGCACATGTGGAATTCCTAGGACAGATCATGCTTCCATAGGAGATCATTGCATTTTATTCTGAAAAGACACCCTCTTCACAGGGGCTAAGAGAAAGGAGGTCAGTTTATTATATTCTCTAATTCTGCTCCCTTGTCAAGAGTCCTTCGTCTATCCCAGCCCTCAAACTTGAGTTTGCAATCTCTTTGGAGACAGGTTTTAGCAAATAAACAACTGGAATAAATATATTTTTTTTTATTACAGGCTATAATGACTCAGTTTGAGAGAAGTTAGGGGATAGAAAAGATTTAGACCAGGAATAATTAATCTTTGGATGTTCAAGTCTCTGTTTCTTGAATAATTTTTCTCTATGGTCTGTTGAGACAGAGGAGGGGGTAGGGAGCTTCATCATATGGAAGGGATTCATTCTCATTATATTGAAGGGTTTTCTATCTTGCCTAAGCTTTGAAAGTTTTGTTTGTCTGCTACGGAACACCTCAGCACATTTGTAAAAGAACTCCTTGGCAAGCACACTTGTCTTCATCAATAGTCAGTGACAGTCAAACACTTCGTCTCTAAGTTCTGTCATCTCCCTTTCTGCTCATCCAGCACCATGTTACACAGAGCTTTTGCTCAGGAACTTTCACACAAGCCACTGAAACACTTTCAGTGTTTCAGGCTGACTCAAGCCAATTTGGTCTTGACAACTCTTAATAATAGTGGCTGCCAAAGTGAACATTGGATGAGAGTCACTTCCCCAAATCTCATCACCAACTAAATTCTGCTTCATATAAGAACATTAGTTAAACAAATATTTACTAGGAAGAAGGATGCTCTCACTTGTCCAATAAAATGATGAAATTCCATCTATCCATTATTTCAGGTTCTCCTAACACACTTTTTATAAAAAGGTTACTTATGTCAGATACAATATTTTGAAAGCAGGATTTAGTTAACAGAATGAGGCAACCAGAATCTGATAAATTGAGAGCTGGACACAGGAAACATTTTGAAGTACGTCCTATGCACCATCCCTAAGGATCCAGACAGACCCGTAGTTTCCCTATATGCAAGTGTGAAAAGTGTCTCTAAAAACATGTGACCAATCCACATGCCCTGAGCACCAATAATTTTTTAACAATGATAGCTTATTTCTAAAATTTATGGTAATTAGTAGACTTCTGATATCATAAATCAAAACTGATATCTAATATTTCTATAAAATTAGCAAAGCTTTGGTGGTAAAGATAATTGAAATATATATAACACTTCCTCTTCAGAGTATGAACTTTCTGATTGAATCCGAGATGACTCCCCTGAGACTGTGTAATTCTCTGATTAGAACAAATAGACATTGCAGTTCAGACTAATGTACACATAAATACACACAAATACAAATATATATGGGGTTCATAACAGACCTCCCCAAAATGTGCTACTTTGGCACATGGATAATTTTGAGCTGAAAACAATCAAGAATGAAAAGACTCAGTAAGACCCCTCACCCACGTTACCTTAATTGCCTCAAAGAATTTAGATAGAGGGGCTAGTCTAGGAATAGAGCTATCACCAGAAATAATTACAAAGACATTAGGCCAAGTTTGGTAAGCTGCTGGAGCTCACAGGGACTGTTTGGTCTTTTCATCTCCCTGTAACTGTTTTTTTTTTTTTTAAGCTCCAGACCCTTAAGCCCTACTCCTTAACTGAGGATGGCATATATACCTCCATTACCTGATTGTCTTTGAAACTCTCAACACTTTGTGCAACTCTGTACATATGAAATTAAGTTTGTTCCCCCCCAAAATAAATAAATGAATGAATAAATAAATAAATAAACAAATACAGTTTTCCCCTGTTAATCTCCCTAATGCAATTTAACTAATAGAATAACTAAAAGAACATAAAAAGGCAGAGAAAAAATTTTTTGTCTCCCATAATATACTGCTGACATAGTTTTAAATAAATTTCAAACAATGTAATATCCAGTTAGTCAATAAAAAGTCATAAAAGAAGCAGAGAATATGAAAATCCACATTGCAGATGGAGGTCTGGTAAACACAAAATCATAAATTTCATTTGCACATCAAATTTAATTTAAATGAATTTGAAGTACTCATAGAGAATTTCCTCCTTTCCTTTCCTGGATAACTCCCTCTTCTCTCATTTCCTTCCTCTTTCAAGATGTACTTACTGCTTACTATGTTCCTGATCATATTTTAGGGATTTGAAGGTAAAAAACAGCATTACTTTCTTTCTCAAATAAGTCAAATTGAGGAAGTTGACAAAGTAGTTTTTTTAACCGTCCAAAATGTATCATTAACAATTTGGGGATTAGGGAAGAACCTAATTTTGCCTATGAATTTCAAGATATTCTTCATAAACTCGTTGACATTTGAAATAGATCTTGAAAAATTAGTCAGCTTTAAGGTCAGTCTATATAGCAGGGTTGTGCATTCAAAATCATATTGCTTGGAAAGAGTATCATGCATTTAAGAAACCACAAAATAGTTAACAATGTTGATCATATAATGTAAGAAAATGTCAAGAGATCAAAAAGGTAAGCCAGGGGCAGATGGCAGAAGACACTGAAAGTCCAATTAAAGTTAACATTTATGCTGAAAATAATGAGGGCCCATTGAAAGGGAGAACCATGATCAAATTTACAAAGACAAAAGAGAGACTGTATTGAGCAGAGATCAAGGAAGAGAACACAGTTGTGAAGGCTATGCCGTAATATCTTGCAATCCCACTCTCAAAAGTTAGATATGAACCAACATTGGAGTGATTTAGCTATGACAAGCCTATGTATAGAAAATGTAGAGAAAAAGCCAATAAGTTTAAGATTAATACAGTACAGCTGAGAAGTGATAACTTGGTCCATTCTGTAATGGGAGAGATTGTTCAGGAATAGGAAGCACGGATCAGACTAACAGCACCTGGGAAATTCAGAAGATAAGGAATAGGATGGTTCTAAGGGTTTTGTTGTTTTTGTTGTTGTTGTTGTCGTTGTTGTTTTAAGACTTCATTTATTTATTTGGCAGAAAGATAGAGAGAGCACACAAGTAGACAGAGTGGCAGGCAGAGAGAGAGGGAGAAGCAGGCTCTCCACTGAGCAGGGAACCCAGCATGGAGCTCTATCCCAGGACCCCAGGACCAGGACTGAGGTGAAGGCAGACATTTTAACCAACTGAGCCACCCAGTTTCCCTGATTCTAAGATTTCTGACTGGAATACCTTAGGGAGACATGGTAGCATTTGCTAAAATAGAAGACACACAACTTTGCAGTACACAATGATAAAAATAGTTTTCAACATTTGAGATACCTGTGCAGCTTCCAGAAAGATCACTCTGGTTGTTACTAGGTTAGGTCCTTACTCTGGCAGATGTCTTTTCTGTTTAAGCTAATCAACACTCCTTATTTTGGTTACTTTTTTCTTAGTTCCTTCCCTGGCTTTCATTATTACTCCACTCTACAAATACTGTACTGCTGATGGGCTCAGTTCTTGCTTCTTTCCTCTTCTCAATCTGTGCTCACTCCCTTGGGAATTTCCTCCTGTCTCATGCTTTTTTAAAAAAATCTGTAGTCTGATGATTCTCAAATAAATCATTAATATGCCCTTCATTTCTGCATCTCAGATTTATATACTATTTGTCTCTTTGATATTTCATCTGGATATTCAATAGGCTTCTTTAACTTACCATATCCAAAATTAAGCTCTCTTTGCAATATTCTCTCTCTCAGAAAATGATAAAATTCTATCACTGTGGGTGGCTCAGACTCACAACTGGAGTCTTCTTCACCTCTCCGTCTCTCACAGCCCATATTAGATCTGTCAGCCACCAACACTGACATCTTTTTCTCCTGACTACTCTCCCAACTTCCATACTTGCTGCCCTTCAGTTGTAAACGTAGGAGTCGAGAGACAATTCCAATCACATTTACATTCATTCTTGAAACTTGATAATGGTTTCTCTTATTCAGGGAAAAAGGCACAATTCTTACACCAACTTACAAGGTACCCTACAGTGTATGAAGCTTTATTTTTAATTAAAGATATGGAAACTGATATTTTTATCTCCCATTCCAATCTACCATCTGATTCTACTGCTTACTACAAAACCCCACACGAATCTCTAATAGTATGTCAAATCCAATATATCAAAATACCATTTTGATTCTTAGCCCATTTTTTTCAATCTTTGCCTTTGCACGTTCCCTATTTTGTTATATGAAACTTGTATGCACCAATTGCTCTCCTCAATAACCTATGAGTTGTATCTCATTTCTCTCTTTGTCTTGTTTCCAACTTCTTTTCCTAATCCGCCTATAAATCCTGTTCATGCTATGTAAAATTCTTCCTGCTTTCACTGACATCTCCATAGTTGAAGATACCATCATTACTGTATAGCTTAGTCAAATGGTCTTCTAACTAGTCTCTCCTGCTGTCTTCACTTTAACCCACCAATACATAGTGAACGGATCAAACTCTTACAGATTTAAATCAGACAATAGCATTCCAAGCTTTAAAGTAATCAAAAGACCTCATTACGCAAAATAAACTCAGGACACTTTATCCTGATCTGTAAATTCCACTATGGTCATTCTCTGCCTCATTTCATGATTTCCTCTTTTTCATTTCACTCCAACTATATTGACCATGTATTCTAAAAAATAATAATAATTCAGACTGTTACAATGTTTACATCTGTTTTATTATCAGTGATAGAAAAAAATGAGATTCTTTTTAATAAAGCTGGGATAAACAATAATTTTTACTTAGAGAAATGCTTTATTTAAAATAGGTGCCGTCAGTGGTCTCTATTCACCGTCTTTAAAATGCTGATTGACACATCTCCTGGCAGAAGGTGCTGCTCTCAGTGTGATAACTCTTTGACAGAAGAAGTTCAGAAGTATACTAGCAAAGTTTTTTGTTGTTGTTGTTGTTTGCTTTTTCCTATTAAGAAGTAAATGTGATTTTTAAAATATGAAAATTGAGAAGAGGGAAATATATCTTTTCATATTATAACATAAGTATAACCTTTTCCCCCCACTGATTAAACATGAGGTTATTCATGCCAAACCCTCATTATGAAATCATCTCCATTATAACTGTTTTGGCTTTTTTTTGTTGTTGATCATGACCATTATTCCAGTTATCTCATGAAAAAGAAAGAGTCTTAAGACTACTGATTATTAAAAAAAAAAAACTACTGATTATTAATGTACATTTTTAAACAGAAAACTTGCCAAAGTACTGGTAAATCTATTATATTAAGAACTTGTAGTAAGTCTAAAACATTTCTTGGATGATAAAGCTCTCCACATTTGAGACTGAAACTATTAGGCTATGGGAGAACCTCAGCTCCCAGATTGGACACTGCCATTGTTAGGAAGCTGGGAAGGGATATTTAATTAATTCTATTGATGTGACTGTTCTTTTGGCATAGATAATATTACCTGAGTATGTAGAAAAACTTCAGATTATTTTCTCAAGAAATGTTACCAAAAAAACCTTCTGAAATTCAATAAATGTCAGAAGCATGTGAAGAATTTCAACTTGAATAATATAATGTAATATTTTTCACAAAAAGAGGAAATTTTCTAAGCTAACATTATTTTACCTTAAAATATGTCATCATAATTAAGGGATAATTACCATACACTTAAGTGAATCATAAATTTCAATACAGCGAAGGTCTTTCTCCCTCTACCTTTTAATGTATCATTAAATAACGGAACATGCTAACAACACATTTTAATTCTGTACACTTTATTTCTTCATTGTTCCTATCTTTGAATGCTTTTGCTCTTAGGGTAGTTACTTTTTAAAATTTCTTTTTTAGTGAGGCATTGTCTACCACCTTTTTAAAAAACGGTGACAACTTTTGTGTTACTGAAGGTTTCAAATTGTTGGTTAGATTTAGTACCAACTTGTAACATTTTAATTGGAAGCTAAGCTTATTTTACACTTGGGTGGGGATTTTGCCAACTCTAGTGTTTCAAGGTCATTTAAAAATTGGTTCTACACTTCTCTTTTTTTCTTAAATACAACTAGATCTTTGGAAGAAAACTTGATACTCAGAAGTTCAGATTCACAAACAAAATGGAACTATTAGAGACATTTTTTTAATTAAAAACATATTCATGAGAGGTTTGATTTGAATTGCACTTTTCTCCCATGCATATAAAATAGGATTTGATTTTCAGAATTAATTTCTATTTTCATTAAAACATTTATTATATGAACTGAAGCAATCCTGCAGCATATTTTTATTTTGATTCGATCTTTTCATTGTTTCACTAAAATATTCAAGTTATTTCAGAGAGTTAAAGAAATGATAGCTATCATTCTTGCTAATGGATATCAGAGTATAGTATAACATAATAATGTATAAATATTTTGATGATTTTCAGATTTATCCTGTTTCAAGTTTTCTTTTTCATTTGATTCAGTTAATGATCAAAGATTCCCTGCCTGGCTTAATCAAATACCTTATTTTATTTTATATCTTATTAACAAAGAGTAAAAAAACACTACAAACCCATTATTTAGTCTCAGTCATCAAATTGCGAAAATGAGTGGAGAAAATTTCTTTTAAAATGGAGTCAGGAAGCCCTGAAGGGCAAGCTTTCATGAATGTTACCACTCATCAGAGCCTACAGAACCAGCAGGAAGAAAAAAATATCACTCCATTTACAACGCCAGGGCACTGACTGCCACTTGCACTGACCACCACAGCCTCGAACTCTTGTTCTTGTGAGCTTCTGTTCAAAACAGACAGAACATTTGTACCCTTCATAGTTTCCTCAGACCTGATAAAAGCTGACCTTCCCTTTGTTTCTTCGGACTTGCCTGCGGTTTTTCCCATAGTTTGTTTGTCCTGAATTTCACTTTCTTTGTTTTTCCCGAATAAACTTATTTTGCCAAACGACAAAAAACAAACAAACAAATTAACAACTGGCTGTTTTTACTTTTAGGTTGACAAAAAGAACGACATAGGATTTCATTTTTAAAGATTACTTTGATATTCATTACAGACACTGTATTTTGACTTTATTGAATTCTCCACTGGTCTCAAGTACACTGTCAAACGGTTCTAATTATTTGTACTCTCTTGACTTTTTCTTATGCCACTTTCCATTATAATAGCAAATGCCCAAATCCCACCAGTATTAATTAGAGGGACACATAACCTGGGGGTGAAGAACTTGCATTCTGGAATCATATCTCTTTATGGGAGCTCTATGGTTCAGGGCACCTGGGTGGCTCAGTCAGTTAAGCACCTGCTTTCCACTCATGATCTGGGATCCTAGGATCAAGCCCTGCCCCATGTTGGGCTCCCTCCTCTGGGCAAGGAATCTGCTTCTCCCTCTCCCTCTGCCTGCAGCTCCCCCTGCTTGTGCTCTCACTCTCTGTCAAGTATATAAATAAAATCTTAAAAAAAAAAAAAAGTGATATGGTTCTACCATTTCACAGGTAAGTGAGCATGAGTGAGTTACTTAACTCATGTGAAACTTATTTTTTACTTGAAAATAAGCATCATAAAAATATCTAACTTCATAGGATTTTTATTGCCAATATTTTTCACAGAGTGGGAACACAATATATTTTAATGAATATATTAGAGATTTTAAATTTGAGACAAACATAGCAGGTTATCTTGGGAAAAAGTCTTAATCTGTAAATCTTTTTAACTAACCTCATTAGGTGCAATTAAAAAAAAAGACTGATGAAATCACCTTTTGCTAAAATATACTTCATTGGAGAGAGCACATCTGATAAAGCCCTGCAGTAGTAAAATGCTTAGTAAATCAAGGTTCATCTTGATTTTTCTTGAAAAGTACTTCAGAATCAAAATATTAACCTACTACATTAATAAAACCCTGAATTTCAAATGTAGCAAATGCTTTCCTGAAAATAATGCACTGGACTGCCATGGTTAATATAATGAAAAGAAGCAGACCTGATCTATGATTTGATAGTTTTTATTTCTGAGGCCTCTTTTTGATATTCCCGCTACAGTTTCTGTTGTATTTATTATATATTCAAGATCACCTATAGAATACTTAAAACTTTTGTTATATTTGCTGAGATGGATTTGAAAAAAATATAAATTGGACAAAGAAAATAAACCTGCAGAGGTAAAGTTTTGTGCATTGGCTCCAATTTTTCTTTTTGTTTGCTTCTTTGCTTAGTAAAATAATGCTACTTGAAACAAACTATGCCCTGGAGAGAGAGAGGAAAAAAAAAAAGAACAGCTTAACAGTTGTTTCATTTGAATATGGACTGATATGACATAAAATAAATCATTGCCAAGTGCTATCATTTTCTGATAACCAGTGTGTGATAATCATCTACTGACCAAGATGATCTTACTGGTTTCCTCAGCTTGATTGAACTTCAGGCAGGTTTGTTCCCGATTATGGACCCCTGACTTCCTTTTTCTTAGAGCATTAGAAAACTTAAAATTGTGAATTTTTTCACTGCGCCTTTGAATTGTGCAACTTTTTAAAAGGGTCTGTCCAATTTTATAATCCAGAAATGTCTTTCTCAAGGATGTGGGAACCATCTTTGAAATGTAATCATCTTGCCTCTATTCTCCCAGTCTCCATAGGAGGGTACGGAGCCTAACTTCTACAAGAAGGCTATGGATCACGTTATCACACTGAATAACCTCCCACTAATATGTCCCAGTACTCTTCTAGGAGCTCACCCAGGTTTTTAAAAACTTGTTTGCTTTTTGTTTTAGCAGAGCTGAATTTATTCTCTCTATCCTATTACAACAGTCTTGACCTCTGTCGCAATAGCCTTGAATATAGTCTTGTTGCTGGTTTAACTCTATGTAGTACAATTTTTTTGACACAGTCATAGGTCAGAAGATATTTCCTATTGAAATATGACCCCAAAGTGGGTTTCTTAAGTCTCATTTCAAGTATTTAATAGTTGTTTGAGCAAAATTTCTGTATAGGTATACTTTTTATGGCTGAGTAAATCTTATGCTTATGATCTCTACTTTCATGTGTATAAAATTCTGGTCTAGGCCTTCTTACATGATGAATATGCCCTTTTAGAAATTTCAGGAATGATAAAAAAGTGAAACAAATTCTCTCAACAGTGTCAATAAACTGAGATTATAAATGGATGTTGTAATTGGGAATAGTCTACATTTGCGTTTGCTTTGCAGGTCACTGATCAAGCTAGTCCGTGACCAGCTCTGTTGGTGATTTGTTGACAGAAGATTGGAACTCACTTACACAGCTTAAGAAAGAAAAGCCGGTACTCCCTGAGTTTAAGACAAACTCAAAGTGAAAGTTAATTCAGCCTGAATATTCTGAACAAGGTTTCTTTGGAGAACCAGGTATTATGTTACTGAGAATACTTGATTTGTCTTTTTTAGGATTCAATTGAATATGTTACATTTTTAAGCATCACATCCGACTTCATCTGTATGATAATTGCCTCTTATATTTAATATTTAAATGGACTTTTTGGTGATTATAAAGAACTAAATATAAATGATGCTGTTTACAGGTTTATTTTCATCTGTATAGTAATGAATACTGTTAACGCTTGTGGAGTAGAACTACCTCAATGGTTTTATTTTAGTTAAATAGGGCATTTGGTTCAAATACGGTCTGGGCCAATGAATTAATTAACTTATCATGAAAAATAAATCTTAATTCATTCTCAGAACTGACTGGTCTACTATCAGACTTGAAAAATGCTCAAATGGTGAAGAAAAAGCAATTCTTCTGTATGTCTTCTATACTTATGCAATCAGAGCTGATATAGGAAGACTATTACATATCTAGAAACTAGGAATTCTTATCTAGGTCTTCTCTCAACTTCAACAGATGCAGCTACTCATCTGGAAAATTGGTGGTTGTACGTATGTTGATTCCCTTCCTCTCAAATGGCTTCCAGTTTTCTGACCCTTGTTTCCTAAAATGCTTCCATATTCTTACTTATAAATAGTTTACCTTAAACTAAGACAACACTGTAAAAATTGACGTGTGGGTAAACATGCTTGATAACATCAAGGAATGTGTTTCAAAAGGACAAAGACTACATGATCTTTCTGCATATTTTGTTATATTTAAGGAACAGTAGTGACCACACTCTGTAATAATAAAGTTACAATTTTAATTTTTTAGATTTCTTCTAGAAAAAAATAGTATAAAGAAGGTAGGTGATGAATATGTAAATTTCATGTGGTCAACAAATGAATAGCATTATAAGCATCACCTTTGATAAGGTGATGTTGCTTTGGGCAAGAGCTGAACTGTATGTGCTTATAGAAATTGGTGAAGGGGCATGAAATATGCCACCCCAAAATATGTCTTTTGGCATATTGATTTTTTTAAGCCAATTATTTTTAAGAAACAGCAGACATAGGAGAAACTCTGAAATTGAGTAGAAGTTACCCTTTTGCAAGAGACATTTACAGTTAGAAGGGAAATTTCCTTTTGTAAGGGTGTCTCCCTCTCTCTACCAGTAAGAGAAGCTTGACTCTAAATCTTTAGAAACTCTTATCAATGGAGAAGACAATACTTAAGTTTGCACAAAGATCTTGCTGTTGTTTACTGTACTTTTCCTGGGAACCTCCCATAATCCCTTCCATCTTGCTTCCACCTCCCACCCACCCTCCTAGTTGGAAATGTTATTTGATATCTTGGTGGCTTGGACCATTTTAGGGAGTCACTTAGCTTTCTGGTATATGGAAGATATACCTGTTATGGAACTTACTTTTTTTTTTTCCTGTTAATCTGTCTTTTATTACTGATGAACATCTAGGTTTCTGACTGTCAAAATTGTCACTCAGCAAACTCAAAACTTATTCCATCCAAGTATTTCATATCTGGGACATATCTGTATCTCCATGAATATAGCTGACAAAATTTAGTCTATTGGGAGTTTTGTCCTATAAAATAAGGATTTTTATCACAACCAGTTTAGACTACATGAGAAAAGGTGATCAACAATCATTTAGAATGTTGTTCTATTTTGATTAATAAATGTGTTTCCTATTGATTTTATATTACTGAATATATATTAAATGTGTAGTAAATACCTTCCAACAGCTGGCATTTCAGTACCCTGAACCTAAGAAAACATTATACCTTAAAGATGGGAAGAAGGGACTAAGCTTCAGTGTTATAATACTGGTTACATGGAAATGAATAAAGATTATGATACTGAGTCTAACTGGAATACAAAATACCAGAAATGGGTTATGAAATATTAGATATTCAAGGTATATCTCAGATATTTCAGTTGGAAGCCTACTTTGTTCTTATATTTGGGCTAAATAATCCTTTTTTATTTTTTTAAGATTATTTATTTATTTGAGAGAGAGAGAAAGCAGGAGCAGAGGGTAAGAGCAGAGGGAAATGGAAAAACAGACTCCCCACTGAGCAGAGAGCCCAATGTAGTGTTCAGTCTCAGGGACCAGGGATCACGACCCGAGCCAAAGGCAGATGCGTAATCAACTGAGTTACACAGGCATCCTTATACTATCCTTTTTCAAATCTTATATAACATCCTTTATGTATCAGAACTTTTCCATTTACCATATTAAATTGAGTTTATTAGTTTCTATGTCACCAGCTCTACATTCTATGCACTTCAAGGAGAAAATTCATGTCTCTTCATTTTTGATACCTTCAACCAGGATCTGGCACAAATAATGCATTCAATAAATAATGATTCAACTATATATTTCTCCTTCCTATGTATTCAGTTTTGGTCAAATTCTTATAAATTATTATGCTTTATTGTATGTGACACTCCAGAGAGAGCAGGAACTGAATCACAAAATAGGTATGAAGGTAAACCTTATGAGAACAGATAAAAGTGAAAAGAACATCTCATAGTGAATGTAGAGGTAGCCTTAAACAAACAAAAAATCTAAAGGCAGATAAGAATGTTCTGTTGGAAAGCTAGTGACTATGAGCTAGCACAACATGCCGGAGCCCAAGCAGAGCTTGGAGTAGAGGACAGCAGTGAGGAGCTTATGCTTGGAATCTCAAAGCACCTTTGTACAGATTGTTTTTTAATTGCAGAGAGATGAAAGAGTAACTTTGCAATGGGGAAGACTTCTGAAAGACCCACCTGAACCGAGGGATCAAAGTTAACATCATCAATACTAGGACAAAGTGAAATCATAAGCCAGTTGGTGAGATGCAAAGAGAACACAACATCTTTTCTCCAACACTTTTTGCTGATATGAGGTAACACTAGACAGCTTCAACTTTAGTGACATTCTTCAAAATAATAATTGGCTTGCAATAATCAAAATTGCCAGCATCATAAAAGTCAAGGAGAGACTGCATAACTACTCTAGATACAGGGAAATAAAGAAAGTTTTTAACTAAATTCAACATGTTCTAGATACCGTTTGTTTCCTCCGAAGGACATTATTAGGGCAATGGATTAAACTTTAAATGACTCTGAAATTCAGATGGTAATAACATATCAGTGTTAACTTCTTGACATTGATGAGTGTATTGTGGTTATGTAAGAGAATATTTCTATGTACGAGAAACTTTCTTGTAGGAAATGAACTTACTTATTTGAGGTATTAGGACATTTTATCAGCAACTTACTCTCAAAAAAGTTAAGGAAAAGGAAACCGTCTATATTTTTCATTAACATTTTTTAAGTGTGAGATTGTTTCAAATTAAAACATTTTAAAAAGTGGTTCGCGTTGGTGGCTCAGTCGGTTAGAGCATCGGGCTCAGGTCATGATCCCCGGGGCCTGGGACTGAGCCCTTCACGCTCCCTCTCTTGCTCCCTCTCCTGCCCCTTCTCCTGCTCCCTCTGCTGTGCCCCCTGCTTGTGATCTCTCTCTCGAATAAATAAAGTAAAATAAAATAAGATAAAATAAAAAAAAGACATTTTAAAAAGTAAAAAGGTAGTACAAAAATGTTGAATATCTGTATGTCATATCCACAGCAGAACAATGGAAAAATATGTGCTTTGAGAGATATTAAAAATTTGCATTAGATCAAATGTGAAACTCAGAAGCACGTTCTTACCTCAGGGTGAACTGAAATTTCTCCATGTGCTATTATTTTATAAAAAAGTAATTGTTACATTTTCTAATCAGATGAACTTATTCTATGATGTGACAATACATCTCTTCTTTCTTGCTACCTCCAAGGTAAGAGTGTTGTAAAAAGCATACTAAAAGTATTAAAATGAGGTACGCATGAAAGCATTTTCCAAGCAGGGTGCTGGATGTGTTGACACCAGGGCCACTTTGAATATGATATAGTGTCAGTNTGAAAGCATTTTCCAAGCAGGGTGCTGGATGTGTTGACACCAGGGCCACTTTGAATATGATACAGTGTCAGTTGTGTGTGCGTGTGNAGGGCCACTTTGAATATGATATAGTGTCAGTTGTGTGTGTGTGTGTCCAAAAAATGTGGCCATTAACATTTTGTTAAGCCAAAAGAAAGGAAATGTTCCAACACTACTGAAGAAATGTCAGAAGAATACAGTTCCCAGTGCAAAGAGCACCATGGCCAAATACAATGTGAACATTTAAAAGAATAATAATAATATTCAATATTATAACAATATATTTTAATTTATTTATAACAGTATAATTTAATTTTAATGTTTAATAACAATATATTTTATTGAAACAAAAAAATCAAGAGGTCCATAATAATTCACAAAATTAGGAAGAATGAGGGGCACTTTTATTTAGAGAAAAAGTATAAATTAGACTTAGGAAATCATTTTTTTACATTCCTTTGAGAACTGATTCTACAGTCAATATACAGAAAGGTTTGGGAGAATAATATTCACACTGCCTGATAATGCCACCTCATCATGTATTATTGTTTCAAAAAAGAAATAAATGACTTTCTTAGAGTGGAGAGATCATAGAAGGTTCTTCCTTGAGCAAACACTGGAAATTAGTTATGGCCAATACCAGAAAAAAAATGACCTTTCATGATTATGGTGTGACATAATGAGGAGCACACTAGATCAAATACAAAATCACCTTTCTTCTACTAAAAATTTTTATCTTGAGTCTGTTCAACCACAACAGTCAGGCACAGCTAAGTTGTTGGAAATTCCATAAGCCAACTGGTTTGAACAGTTTAGCATCAATATCATACAAGATAAAAAAAAGGGGGGGTGGAGTGAGTTCCTCTAGATTTAAAAAAAACTGAAGATAATGACAAGAAAATGCAATGTATGACTTTTTATAGCATTTGGGATGAATGGGAAATAGCCACAATGGAAATCTTGGGGACAATTGAGAAATTTAAAAAATTAACTGTGTGATTAGACAATATTATGATGTCAGTGCTAATTAACTTCCTTATGTGTATAATGCTATTATAGTCATGTAGCAGATTGCCCTTATTCTTAGGAGTTCAGTGCTAAAGGATTTCTAATGTTTCAGTCAGGAAAAAAGAGGGAGAAAGGAAAAAAAAGGAAAGAGGGATATGCTCGATTGAGAGAGAGGAGGTAAATCAATGTGGCAAGTATTAATAACTGGTGACTTGTAAGTGAATGGTAATAGGAATTGTTTACTCTAGATCTCGTTTTCTGTAAGATTGATATTTTTCATAGTAAAATTTTGGAAAATATATAAACATGTGGTTCACCTATTTATACCAATGCATGACATATTCGCTGCCATTCATGATATTTCCACTTCACCCACTTAAAAAATCTTCTGAAAATTCAGACTCATACTTCCATTAAGATGTATGTTTACTTCTTCTCTATCTGGGATGTTTATATATACTCATAATTTCTCTGAACAGGGACCGCTATTTGTCTAACACTGATCATTGAAGTGTCATGTACATTTATGATGCTATTTAGATAAATGAAGTAATACTCAATTTGTTATACATTTTATTGCACTCCACTAAAATAAAATAAGCATTTAGAATTGACGTCTTGCATTAATATTGGACTCATATTTATTTATTATCTTTGTCATACATTTATAATAAAATAATATATTTTATTCTATATTTCATGACATTTGCTTTTATAATCTGAAAAATCACTTCAATTAATGTATGAAATATTCACAACTGCTATATAGCAAGGGAAAATTATATTTTAAAAGTACTTCACATTCTTAAAATTTTCCTGTTAGAAAAATTGATAGGATTAATTTCAGAAGTCTCTTTTTCCATAAAAATAAACATTTCATACAGTTCTCCAACTCTTTTTCATGCAGTTTGGGCTTTAGAGAACATTCCTTCACTGTTTCATAAAAGGGCATAGCAGGGGGAATTAATCTTCAGCGCTTGATAAATAAGACTACAATCCTTCTCTCCTTCCTGTACCTTCATCCTTTGTCTGTTGACAGCATATTTTCCTTACTTAAAAAGCAAAGCCTATTTCCCTGTCATGGAATCTGGACTGGCCTTGTAAGTTGCTTTGGCTGATAAAATATGGCAGAAGAAATTGCAAGCCATTCCAGAGGCCAGGCCTCAAGAGAGCCCCATCACGAGAGAAAACCAGGAAAAAAAACTACAATGTATCCACGAAGTAACACCAGCATGGCTGAATACTAACCTCCAAAAGCTGTCACCGCATTTTTATTCAATGCCATTTTCCATTTCATTTTTTACTAGGGTCCATTTATGTCTAAATATTATGATTTCTGTTTTATATACTGTCTCATATATCATAAATGCATTTTAAGAAAACCTAGTTGATGCTACTGAGCTTAACCTTTTTAACCTCTGACAATTTCTCCAAAATAGGTACATATATATGTAAAAGGTACATATATAATAACATATATATAAATATATATCAAATATATGCATGTATAATAATAATTCTGTATAATAAAATATTACAGTACATATATCAATGACATCATATAAATATAGAAATAATATAAAAATAAAGATTATTTATATATGTAAAATATTACATATATATAAACACATTCCCATATATATAGAGACAGAGGTTGAGAGTGAATCCATATTTAATCATTCAAATAAAAAAGCTGAGTTGAAAGTTCGGGACCACCAGGATGGGGTCATCATCTCATAAGCTGCATTGAACAGTCTTTGCCAAAGGGCTCAAAACCTCTAAAGGAGTATTCTCCCCCATCCTAGAGAAGATGCTGATGACAAGGACATGCACTTCCCTGACTAGCTAATATTGTAACATTATTGCTTGGCTCATTTTACTCCTTCCCTTTTCAACTTCCCTGTTCTTTTTAATTAAATGAGTTGGAAAAAGAGATGCAGGGGAAGAAATAAAAAGTAGCAATAATCTCCCTTACCAGGTGGAATTCTCTGTTGCTTTGGTCCTCAAACATGAGAAATTTCCAAAGCAGCCATGAATCCTCATAAATTAACACAGTCCTTTTTCTGAGGCCAAGAAAAAAAAAAAAAAAAGAAAAGAGAAATTTGGCTCACTAAAGCTATAAACAATTCAGTGAAAATATGTAAGTAAATAAATATTTACTCTAAAAAATCTACGTGAAAGCAACCTGAGAGAATAAACTTAAAGCAACAGTTATTTTTTTTTTATGTAGGACAGTAAGAATAACATGTACAATTCTGATATTGTTCATTTATGTTTGCTGAAAAGCTCTCAGCTTAATTCTCACGAGTTAGTATAATTGCAATAGGGCTTGGATATGTGAACCTTTCAGAGTTGATGAAAAGAAGCAAACTTAATCTTGTAAGAAATAACAAGAGAACACGGCTAGGTTTTCAGAGTTCCTTCAACCCATCTAGATTACAATTTTCAGTTACTTGAGAAACTGCTTTTGATTAACGATGTTTGGAATTAATGAAAGCTATTTAATGAAGCTTATTTATGAACGATTTTTACAAACTACTACTTTTACTGGGAGAATTTCTGCTTGACATTTTGTGTTTTGACTGGCATTTTCTGGTTGCCAGCTGTCATAAAAGGGACGGCAACACACGCCGTTAGCAGCATATGCCTTTTTGGGTGCTGAATAGCATTTTCATACAAAAAAATCAAATGATCCATAACATATTATGCTGTCATTTGAAAACAGCATCAGAAACGAAACATTTTTCATGCCTGTTAATGCATTTTGTTCCCCAAGGCTCAATCTAGCATTTCCTCACTACTTTTGAAAATATAATGAGGCGAACATTTATTCTTTTAATTGACACTATTAGGGTTTTCCGAATAGTAACACATTTTTTTTTATGTAGAGGGTGTAAAAATACATTTTAGAAGGTTTAGTATATTCCGTTTAGTTAATTATTATCTCCTTAGCATTCTGTTCCTCAGGAATGCTCTTTCAAATACTCATTATATATAAATATTACATATACTTAACTCCATGGAAAATGACATCTAAAGTCTATTTCGTACTTTGGATTGGAGCTCACTTAAAAGAATATATGCAAGCCGATGCAAAATATGCAGCAATAGATTAAACTATATGGTTAAAATACATTATGAATCCTACTTAATTGCTATGCTATATTTGCATCAAATGACAGTTTTGGATTTAAGTTACAAGGATAGCACTCAAATCTTTAAAAAAAATAGTTTGAAATTAGCAAAACCCTTTTCCCAGGTACTCCAATCTTATCCTCAAAATTTGATACTGCGTACTTAAATATAATCATTTATTTATTTACCTATTTATTTATTTACAAAATGCAGTTTATTAAGGCTCCAGAGAACTGGCACTTCGTTCTGAGCAGGGGAAGTGGTGGTGTCAGCCGAACCCAAAGGAGCTGGGCCTAGACAGGTAGGAAGAACCAACTTCAAACCCTTATCCCAAGGAAAACCTATTTTTAAGATTTCTTTATCTTTTTTTACTTAACTGAATCTCAAGGAAACGAATGTATTTGTTTTCTTAAAGAATAGTCCATATTTGTGTTTGTCAGACAAAAACACAGCTGAGCATATAATTACCTCTGCTTTATATTTCTGGATTTTGATGACTAGAAAAATGTACTAAGTGATGTAAAACTTCTAGTTTGGCATAGCTTAATTTCTTTTATTTAAAATAGAGTGTTTGCTTTAGAAATGAATATCTTACTATCTCTCTGTTCTTCCTGGTACCTGTGTTGGTCTCTGACACAAACATACTGATTGTTATTTGAAGGATTAGATGTGTGAATGATAGAATGAACACATACCTATATTAGACAATGTTAATCTGTTAAGAAAAAAATCTCATTGATTATTGTGTGAAAGTGATAAATATAGAGTTATCATTCTAAAGGAATATTAACACTATCAAGCTAACTCTGGCCTCTGAGAACCATATACCTTCTGAAGACCCTTGCCCACCCAACATCATTTTAAAATAGAAAAATGAACCATGAGAGACTGTGGGCTCTGAGAAACAAACCAAGGGTTTTAGAGGGGACGGGGTGAGGGGTTGGGTGAGCCTGGTAGTGGGTATTAAGGAGGGCAGGTATTGCATGGAGCACTGGGTGTTGTACATAAGCAATGAATCTTGGAACGCTGCATCAAAAACTAATGATGTATTTCATGACTAACATAACACAACAAAAAAATTAAAAACAAACAAACAAACAAACAAACACAGGGAGTACTAAACCCAGTCTCCAACACCAGACATTGAAGATGCCTTTGGCATCACCTAGATAGATCTTGATGGGGCAGCCAAGATGCTGACTCCCCGGTACTAACAGTTGGGAAAGTGAAAATTTCAGTCCACATTAGGACACCAGCAGTTTCCTAAGATAAGTCTTAAGTGCAACTTTCAGCAGGATAAAACAAGCTTTCTGTTTTTAACCTTGAGAACAAATGTGTTTCGTATTGGTGGATCCTTTACTGAAAATAACTTGTAAAGTGCGAGGACAGATAATTCAGAAATGTGCTATGAATTAGCATCCATCCAGATATTTCCACGACTTGTGGTTCTCATTCTCTTAAGAATAATATGCAAAGTGAGTTTGAACTAGAGGTTAAGAAATTTACCTTAAATGTCTTATGACAAGACTTTTAGGGGGTTTAAGTACTTTGCTCTAGAGGCTTGTTAGTGAGGGGATGGATCAGAAGAAATAAATTAAGCTTAGAAATTTTTAAGCTGAAAATATCATTGAGCAGGCATTTGGTTATAAATCAAAATCATTTATGTTTCATGAGAAAAATTTTGTTTCCCTTGAAGCAAAACCGATTTATGCCAAAACATTCCACTCGAAATAAACTAACGTCAATGGTTTTGTATCACTACTAACTAAGGTTATGGAGTATAACCATAGAAAAGGAGACCAGAGACAAGATTATCTAGATAAAATGACAAAAGTGCTTCTGAATGAAATATGTAAAAAAGACAAAAGCATTTTTCGACATGAATAATCTACACAGTAGTTTAAATTGGGTGCATATGGGATCGGTTATTTGACATTGTAAAGCCATGCTCTCACACATTACCTGAAAGCAATTCAAAATAGATTTTAAGTTAAACTTCATACTTAGTATTAATCAAGACATATTTTGAACATAGAAAATAATTTAAATTAAAGAGTTAAATTAAAGCATTGTAAGGTGATAAGGGATTTTGAATATAATAATTATTCAACAGTTACTGCCTGTGTGTTCCTCGTATGCATCACTGAATACAAAGAAATCATTCTTTCTCCTGTCTTTAAGAAAGTACATTGAGATTAAGAGGAAAAAAAGGAAATTTTAAATGTTGAATTAAGGTTATCATCTCTCACTTTATTTGAAATGAAAGATGTATCTATAAATTTTACAGATGTCGCTTTCAAATTATGAAATCTATCATTTTATATCTGTTATACCTCATATGGAATATAGGAGGTAATCATTTTTTGCTAAAAATATTTGTTAATAATGTGACTTAAGTGATATGAGTGACCTTGAAGAAAATATTGAAAATTTAGTGAGAAAATGAACCAAAATTCCTAAGAATACTTGATTTAATTAGACAAGGAAAAATGACATCTACCCATTTATTTATTTTTCCTTAAATATTTATGACTTTTTTTAAGAGTAAAAGCTTTGGTAAAGCAGTTAAACATATGGACAAGCGCAAGAGCAAGCCAAGGGTGAATGTGTTTTCCAAGGGGATGACCAAAGCTCCCAAAATAAGATAAAACAATTTTTTAAAAGGAAGTGCTCAAGATATTCGAAAGGTATTTTCAGCCATTAGCCTGTCTGAATTTCTGATGATAGGAAAATACTCGAATCTCAGAAAAAGTGTGCCATAGACTAAAAATAAAAAGAGTAATACCATTATCTACTTATGTCTTTTGTGGTATTTTCCTATGAGAGATTGAACATAAAAGTGGACAATGGTCAGATCTTATATGGAAACAGAACTCTGATTCATCAACCAGCCAGGGACCCCACTCCATTTCTGTAGGTATTTGACCAGGATTTGGTCAGTGGACAGGACTTGGTCAGTAACTGTCAGATTCCCTTAATTTTGTTTTTCTCCTCCCGACTTTCCACTCCTCTGCCTGAGTCAACACATACAAGTGATGGTGACAGGCTTCCTTGATAAAGCAAGCTCTGAATAAGTACTCTCTGCTTGTTCTTACTGAGTAGACTTTATTTCTACATCAAAAATATTCAAGAAACTTTATTCATTCTTAATTGACTATACATAGTACAATATCAACAACGGTAATATCATCCACATAACTTCATTTTGAACTCAGCACTGAAGTCCTTAAATAACTAATATACTTTCACTTTTAATCAAAACCACAAATCAGATGCAATTAAAGATCTACCCACTTTGATTTTTTTTTTACTCTATATTCTTTCTTAAGGAGGTTTATGATTGCATTTCTTCCATGATTATAGATTATGTACATTTGACTTGAATGAGCCACTAGGGTGATTTGTGAGAAATGAGAATTCTACCTGGATTCACATTACTATCTGGACTCAAATCATGGCTTAGCCACTCCCTAAGTCTTTTGTAATATCCATTTCTCTTCACCTTTCTGGATCTCTGTTTATCACCTACAAAATAAGGATATTGACTTATATGGTATCTAACTCATTTTTTATAACTCTAAAACCTATATTCCAGTCAAATATCAATTTTCTTCTCTCTTCTTAACTTCAGTTTTCACTTAAGGTTTACCTAAAGCTTTATTTACTTAAAAGGCAACCTGAGTAATACACACTATCCAAAATTTTCAAAGTCTCACTATTTATTAAAGAGACTCCACTGCCAATAAATCACTTCAACCTCCATCCAGCTCTCAATAGTACCATCCATGTGCAACACAAATGCTGTTTAATATTTCACTTAATTTAAAACCTTTGTGAGATCCCTACTGGATACAGGATAAATCCATATTTATAATCTATGTCTATAGTGCACCATTATAGTAAATATTAGTTAATCCATGTGCTTTGCCTACCAAGTCAGAAGCTCCTTAAAGGTTGAGATCTCACTGTATTCGTCTTTGTATTCTTGGGTCTTAGCATAAAGTGAGAAATTAAATAAGTGCTCAGAAATTATTTAAGGAATGATGGAATGAAGAATAAGTTCATCTCTGAGTTTTAAGAAAATTTGAAAATGCTGTACAATTAGTGACACTGCATTAGATTTCTCCTAATTAATGGTCTGTTTAAACATAAGTTTACCACCTACATAGGGACCTTGCAAAGAATTCCTCAGAATTAAAACGTAGGCTGAAAACAACACACCACTGACACATTGAAATTCTAAGGGTGATAAATTTTGCCCTTGGACTTGTCAGTTCACTCTACGACATTAACAATCCCTTGAAATGTGCAACTGATACAAAGCTCATCCTTAGCATTTTGAAATGTCATTGTGAACATTCTCCCAAAATTATATTTTGTTTTACTTAATGGATTTCAGCAAAACAAAATAGTATTTATATTAGAAAGATAGTATTCAATGAAGTATTTGCCTAATTATTAATGATATTGTTATAATAGAACATGCAACTAAGGAATATCTTAAGAATAAAAAATATTTTGGGGATGCCTGGGTAACTCAATCGGCTAAGCGCCTGCCCTTGCCTCAGGACATGAGCCCAGGGTTCTGGGAAGGAGTCCCTCAGCTGACTCCTTGCTCAGCAGGAGCCCACTTCTCCCTCTGCCCAACGCTCTCCCTGCTCGTGCTCTCCTCTCTCTCTCTCTCTCCCTGACAAATAAATAAAATAAAATCTTTAAAAAAAAGGACAAAAGGTATTTTTAGTTTAAACTTCCTAACTTATTTACATAATTTTCAGTGAGAAAATGTTTTTCTAGAGAAAACAGTTTTTGAGAAAATTCATAAGGTAATAAAAATAAATCAGATGTAAACCCAAAATATAGATAATATAAAAACAAATAATAGATTTAACATTTTGAAGCACATCAAAATAAAATGGATACTAAATTAAGTCCATATTTAACATATGTATAAGTACAAAAAAGTGAAGCTGACCAATGATTAGCTATATAGTTAAACAGAGTTCATCACCTAAAGTGTTTCATAATAATTGTGTAATAATTGATCTGTCTGAAATGTTTGATATGATCTACTTTTCATTATCTAAAATGACTAAATGTTTTTTCTATGATATTCAAAATAATTTTTAAATGTGAGTTTCTGATCTCCTAGGTAACACAACTAAGCAGAAGTTATGTATAGGTAAGAGATGAAGATTGAGTTCTTATACAAAAAATTTTATTATTTATTTATTTATTTATTTATTTATTTATTTATTTATTTATTTATATTTTTTAGAGAGTGAGTGGGAGGGCGAGGAAGGAAGGACAGATGGGGAGGGAGACAGAGTCTTAAGTAGGCTCCACTCTCAGCGCCGAACACAACCCGCGGCTCTATCTCAGGACCCCAAGATCATGACCTAAGCCTTTACCAAGAATCAGATCCCCTGAGGCACTCCGGCATCCCAAGAAAATTTATTTTTACATGAATCTCCCATCACCTACTAATGACAGGAGAGCAAACTGAAAGGAAAAAGGGAAAAAAAATTATAGGAAGAGAGAAACAAGCTTTTGTTTCTCTTCTAACAAATTTTTACCTCTCTGCACCTCCATTTCCTCATTCATATGATGAGATTTAAAACTATAAAGACTTCAAAATGCTATTATTAAGCTATTAAAAGTCTCAAAATAAATTATTCTTATGTTTTTGCCATAATGTGTATAGTAAACCTTATTTGTTTAATTTTATTAGTGTTATTTTTCTAATTCTGAAAATATGAAATATTTTCAAGGATATTATGTTGTGTGTGTGTGTGTGATTTTCTCAACATGGGAACAGCTATTATTCCTCTTTTATTAAGAATATTTACCCAAAATGAAAAAGATAAATTAGAAAACAATGCCAAAGAAAAAGAATATTTGGGCGCCTGGGTGGCTCAGTGGGTTAAAGCTGCTGCCTTTGGCTCAGGTCATGATCCCAGGGTCCTGGGATCGAGGCCCACATCGGGCTCTCTGCTCAGCAGGGAGCCTGCTTCCTCCTCTTTCTCTGCCTGCCTCTGCCTACTTGTGATCTCTCTCTCTGTGTCAAATGAATAAATAAAAAAAATCTTTAAAAAAAAAAAAAAAAAAGAAAAAGAATATTTACCAAAAACGAACTTAGATAATGAGTGAAAACTACATTAATAAATATTATTAGCTCAACCAACCAAACAAACAAAAAAACCAAAAAAACCCAAATTCTGTACCTGGACTTACCCATTACACCTCCTTTTCATAATTAACAACTAATTCATTCTCATTAATTCACTATAAGTGTATCTTCTAGAAATTGAGAATATATCTGTATCTCAGGGTTTTTTTTCCCTTCATTTTAGTGTATGTCTTTTGCTATGGGTTGGTGAACAAAATACATATAAGATATAAGATATGTAAGAGAAAATTTTTGAGATACACACCACATATATATATATATATATATATATATATATATATATATGATATAGAAAATGTATAATCTATGTGCCTACTCTTACTCACTAAATGACTATAACACTGATCTGAAAACCTGGATATGTTGACAGGACCATAAATTGAGAGAAGTTAGCTTTTATTTTTCTTTCTTTCTATTTTTTTTAGTATTTTTTATCTTTTGGCACACCATCATGAACAGGTGTCACTAAATGTACAGAGACATGTGGAGCCAGGGTGGAAAGTCTGTCAGAAAAGAGACTTCCCTGCACTCTTCCAATTTCACAGATGTCATAAGGAAAATTCTGCAAGACGCCTTTCTTAAACTCAGTATTACCTGGCACCTCAGGCTGTTGCCACTGCTGCCAAGGGTCCTACCAATCCTCGAGTAGGCAGTATGCCATGGAAACAGATGGGCACAGATACAAGACACCAAGATATAAAACCTAAAGATGAAGTACATGTTTCTGGGGATTGTCATCTTAGGTGGGCACATTGACATGACTGGAACTGTGTGAATTAAGTATCTTCAACAATGTCAAATGCAAGTTACCTGTAAAGGAAACCCAAACTAATGAAAAAAAAAAATGAATTATAAAACCACTTTCCAGATTATGCAATATGATTGCCATTAATAGCATCCATCTTTTTCTGTGCCTCTTTTTTAAAAAATAATTATTTATTTGAGAGAGAGAGACAGAGAGGTGAGAGGGAGGGGCAGAAGGGGAGAATAAGGAAGACAGACTCTCTGCTGAGCATGGAGCCCCACACTCCGGCTAGATCTCAGAGCCCTGAGATCAAGACCTGAGCCAAAATCAGGAGTGGGATGCTCAACTGAGCCACTTAGGTGCCCCATTCTTTTTCACCCACCTTTCTAATTAATTATTTTGCTAAAGAATTAATGATTATTGATTAAACATTGCCTTCAATATTCTTGGTTCCATTTTTCATCATACTTATATTGTTTATTCACTTTTCCTCCATTTGACTTCATAAAGCATAATACCAACAACACTACTCTTCCACACAATCAGTATCTTGTCCATCTTTTCAGTCCAACTCATGTGCCATAGTTCTTGGCCAAAATAACTCGTCATTTTTTGTCTTTATATTCATTGTATTTTTGTTGGAATATCAACAATAATTTTTACTTCCTTCTGCTTTGTATTATGCCTTTTTTAGTATCTTTCGTCTCTGCAGTCAAAACATAATTATATTGCAGCAGAGAAGTTATTTAGTTCAACTTTATAGTTCTAAAATTATAAAGTATCTTGTTGGTATGTTTTAATTATACCATGTGAAAATATTTTTCCACGTGAAAATAAGATTTTAAGAGCGCCTGAGTGTCTCAGTGGGTTAAAGCCTCTGCCTTTGGCTCAGGTCATGATCTCAGGATCCTGGGATTGAGGCCCGCATTGGGCTCTCTGCTCCACAGGGAGCCTGCTTCCTCCTCTCTCTGCCTGCCTCTCTGCCTGCTTGTGATCTCTCTCTCTGTCAAATAAATAATAAAATAAAAATCTCTAAAAAAAATAAAATAAAATAAGATTTTTCAAACATGAAATTTCAGTATTTTAAGAATCTCTTATAAAGATTTTATAAGCACATTTATCAATTTGGATTAGTGTTTAAATTGATTAAGTGCTAAGAGTCAATCAAATGTATCCATAAAGGCAATGAAGTTTAACTTGAACATTAAGTATTTGCTTGACTTTGCATGTAATTGAAAATATTTAAATTGTGAAAGATAAAGATATCTATGAAATCTAAAGTAATAAAAATTAACTTAACATTCCCTGGCAAGCATAGTAATGCTGTTAAAAGGAAATAAAAAAATCTAACAGTTTATCACATAAAACTAATAACGAAATGACTTAAGTGTTGTACTACCCATGTATTTGCTTCTGAAATTTTTCAAATATTGAACAAAAAATATTCACTTTATGGCTCTTATGCATATTTTCTATATATTATCTCATGAGTTTTGATGATAAACAAAGAGGTAGATGATGCTTATTCATGTCACCCTTGTGAAAGAGCATCAATAACAGTCAGTATTAATGCTCCAGTTTATACACCATCTCTGTCTCTGCATAAAATCTAGACTCCAATCTACAGTCTAATTTCAATAATTTCCCACAGACCTCTTTAACCCTGCCATGTAATAAAACTGTGTTTTCACAGTGCCTCCAATTCTCTTCTGTTGGTGAAAAACAAACAAACAAACAAACAAACAAACATAATTATTTTTGTTTCCAGTCCCCAAATAAATTGAAATAGCAATCCTACTCAAAACGCTTGGGCTATATTAAAAGTGTTAGCTTTTTCATTTTTAAGGTAATAAAATATGTGGTAGTACTTACAAATTTTGACTATTTGGAGATGTGGAATTCTAAATTGGTTGCCAAACCCGTGAGACTCTCAGGTGATAACCACAAATATGAGTGACTTCCTGCAGAAGTATTTATAAACACTTGTATCAAAATTATTCTTAATGTTCTAATAGAGTGTTCTTAATGTTCAGATAGAGTGTTCAAAACTTGAATTCTAGAATGCAGATCTCTGCTGGCATAAAAATGACACTTCAAAATAGTTGTCGTCAGTTAAAATAAGCAGAAGAAATAAGGTGGCCTGTTGCATGAGCAACGGCATGGGTAACTCAAGTGGAATAAGCTCAAATAGTGAGCAGAGAAAAATAAATACCAGAGAACATTAAAGAATAAGTTCTACAAAAGGAGTGACATAGAAGCAGAAGAGAATAGCAGTAGATACTTTTCCCACTAGCAGGCAACATTCACCTTATTTAAATACTGCTATCAAATAACCACTGTGAAAATGTGCATGATTTTTCCCCTCAAATTACAAGTATTTCAAAAAATTATACATACATTTTAAAAATGCAAGATTGGCAGAAAGGCAACATCCTTTACATTGAAAACTACAGCATCTTGGGCGCCTGGGTGGCTCAGTGGGTTAAAGCCTCTGCTTTCGGCTCAGGTCATGATCTCAGGGTCCTGGGATCGAGGCCCGCATCGGGCTCCCTGCTCGGCGGGGAGCCTGCTTCCTCCTCTCTCTCTGCCTGCCTCTCTGCCTGCTTGTGATCTGATCTCTCTCTGTGTCAAATAAATAAATAAAAAAATCTTTAAAAAAAAAAAAAAAGAAAAAAAAAAGAAAACTACAGCATCTTAAAATGATGAACAAACCAGAGAAATAAGTGGAAATAAGTATGAGTAGTAGCTTTCCGTTATTGGCTGTTTACGCAATAGCAAGATATACATCAAGGGCATTAAATATACTCATTCACCAAACTCGAACTAGTCTGTGAAGGTAGTGTCAGACATATTCCCCCACTATTTTTACAAATGAAGGGATAGATTCAGAGAGTTTAAATAGCATGCTCAAAGAAAATGTTATCATGGATGCAATGCTGAACACTTGAAAATGCAAGCTTAAAAGAAGAAACATTTATTCAGCCCATAAGCATATAAAAGAATGAACAATGTATATCTAAAACAATATTTATTTTGGTTCCTAAATTATTCAACTGAATTGATGACCAAAACAAAGCAAAGAATGGCCATGTAGTCATCATATTCAGGGATTTTTAGACACAGCTTATCTCTTTACAGTGACAGTGAACTAATACAGGTGAGTGTGATGTCTACTTAGCCCTAAAGAAAACCGCCGGAGGAAGGAGGGGTGGATCAGTCATGGAACAGATGTGACAGCATGGAGCAGACAGAGTCAGTCACTGGCCCGAATGCAGCTCACTTCTGTAAATTGTGGAGGTGGTTGTATAAATCAGTGATTTAGAGGAATTTTCTTTCACTTCATCTACACAATATTCAATTTCTAAAAATCTTATGGATGGATTCTCATGAAGATATAAGTATTTTTTCAAATTTATGTATAAAATGGCAAAGCATTTCTACTATAAAATGTTATTCCTATTATTTATCAAAATATAGCATTAAACTTATCAAATTTACTTACAAACTTTAGTATGGGCTTTCTGCTGAATATTAGAGGATTTCTGTTCTTTCTTAACTCTAAAACTAAGTACAAACACAAAGAATGAAAGTTAAAAAGAGGGCTGTTAGAATTCCTTTGAAGAATATAAAAAGACTCAATTTTTGCTACCATGGCAGTGAAGTGAAATCGGAGGTTATCCACTGTGGGAGTAACAAGGTTTTAAGGTGAGACATTCAAAAAGCTCTTCTTTGAATCCACTTGTTGTGCTTTTGATCCTTCCTGAGAAAAAGAAAAAAGGAGGGGAAAAAATAGTGTGTTACACTGTATATGGCATGAGCTCCAGAAATACCTGGAATAGCACTGCATTAAATCTATCACATTAGAAGATATAAATAACACACAATTTAGGGTTTGGCAGTGGTTGAATGGTAGTTGAGTGTAAAACGCACTTGCTGTTTTTGTGCACAATTTCTCAAATGGCATGAACAGTGCAGCACTCGGTGCATTAGATGTCACCAATTTTATGGAATTTCTTTAACAAGTGAAATAATCTTAAAGTAAGATCTATCTCAGCAACTGTCCTCTGACTTGGCATGCTTTCTAGAGCAGTCAAAGGACAGTTACTATTTTTTCCCCCACTGTTGCTATTGTATTTTCTATAGTTGTAGCAATATCCCATATTTACATAGTTGATCCTGGAAATGAAAATACATAATCAGACCACCTACTGTTCAATTTTATCTTCAATCTGTAAACAATGGAGGTAAATTTCCTTTACTTTTTACTAAATCTTTGGTGTTGTAGTGTTTCTCTTTTTCTCTCTAACATGCAACGTGGAAGTAATGTTTCAAAGGATAAATGGGGTTCACTATATGCTTGAAAATCAAGAGAGTTACAAGCATCCAAATTGCCATCCAACTGGCTATTTAAAAAATGAATAGGCTATTTAAAAAAAATCCATTTGAAAAGAGAACAGGTTCAGTCCTTGTTATAAGGAGTCATGGGCATTCAAGGAAGATTAGTCTCATCAGCTCTCACAGGAATCACCCTTCCACATGAATACTTTCTCTTTTTCATATTCAAAAAAAAATTGTCCTTTTCCTTCCAAATGAAAAAAACATGTAATAACTTTAAAGTTTTCTTAAACACTGACTGGCAGACACGTTGAATGATGCCTGCAAATAGATTAAAATGAAAATCCATTTGAGGAAACAGGGGAGAAACAGAATTGCTCATGTCCAGCCAGAATGACCCTCTGTTGAGGTCAACCCCGGAAACACGCTTCAGGGACACAGAATTTTGCAGCCAAGCCCCTCGGTGAGGCCGAGGTTAGTCCTGAGCTGGGAAAAGACAGCATGAATTTCACCTTGCCAGCAAGTTGCAATCTGTACCCAAATTGTTGTGACAGAGCTTGCCTACAAGACAGAATGGATGTGTAGGTGAGGCCCTGTCAGCAATGGGCAGAAGAGTAAAAAATTTAGTCACTAGATTGTCTCATCTGTGTAATTTCTACTAGACATTCGTCTAGTATGGAAACAAAGAGGCCTTTAAAGATTACCTTTTAAGATGACTCTCAGAATGTAGGAGCACAGGAGACCTCCTTAAGGCCACCATTCTCACAACCAGTTCTCAGCAGCTTCGAGCAGTTGCTTGTAGCAGAGACTTGAGGACTGCACCAGACATTTTACGTCCTGTCCTGAGAGCGTCCCTGATGCTGCCCTGTGGAACATTTGCAGAAATCTTCTAGTGTCCGCCATGTGTAACCCCCAAGTGCAGCAGTGTTCAACCCTGAAGAACCACCCTTGACTAAGGTGGGGACAGAAACCAATGGATAAAAGCTTTTTTGTCCCCAAGGCAAGAATACTTTGAAGGGACACCTGGGTGGCTCAGTGGGCTAAGCATCTGCTTTTGGCTCAGGGCATGATTCTGGGATCCTAGGATGCAGCCCCGTGTCAGGATTCTTGCTCAGTGGGGAGCCTGCATCTCCCTCACCCTTTGTTGCCCCACTGCTTGTGCTCCCTTTCTCTCATATACAAAGAAATAAATCAAATCTTTAAAAAAAAAAAAACAGTTTTGAGTTGTGCGAAGCTTCTGTGACTTTTCTGTGAGATTGAGCACTGGGCACCTGAAGGTGGCTAACTCAGTAATTCCTTGTATACAATATTCTGGTTCTCTTGTCTCTCATTCTTACTACATAAAATAACTTTCCCAATAAACTAGTCTACTAGCCTTTGATTCAGTCTCTGCTTTGGGGTGAATCCCAGGTATATTAGGGGATCCAACTTATTAGAGTATGTGGGAGCATTTATTTCTAGGTAATGATTTTATTTTTAAAGTAACTCAGATCTCTAAGTTCGTCCATATCTGAGAAACTATGGGTAAGAGTTTTTGTTTACTTGTTTGTTTTAAACGATTAAACTACGTTAAGCTGAGAAAGTTTAATACACATGTATGCCTTGCCAAATTGTGTATGGACCAAAGTCCAGGGACTTTAACATGGCTCACAAGCCATTTCAAGATCCCCAGGAAACACATTCAGTCACCATCAACCACTGTCTCAGGACACACAGACACCATTCACGTACACACATACAAAGCCTATACTTTACCAAACAAAACAAAATTATTCAATCCTCCCACAGTCCATCATAATTTCTCATGTTTGTGGGCCTTTCGGCATCTTTCTTCTACGTAAGAACTCTTTGTCTACTTGCCCATCTTGCACCTACTGTTTCTTTTGAATATCTTTAACACGGATCCTTTCATCCATATTAGACAAATTTATGTGATTCTCTGTGGGATTGTAATAACATTTCCATATAGCAACTTTATAATGCACTATTTAAATAAGTACGTACTTTAGTGTGTTTTATATTACATTAAGGGCAGGATCTTCGTTCTGTTTATAGTATTATCTCCAACACTTCAGAATAGAAGTTTTATAAATATTTGAGAATAAATCAGCAATTGAATTATGGTAGTGCTTAGCCTTCCCTTAATATCCAACTCCCTCTCTAAGGTATCTTATAGCGATGACATTGGTTCAACTCTTCTTAAAGAAATCAAGTGATGTAGCTTCAAACTGTTGCCCAGTAAAAGAAATTTGTTTTACTGGGCACCTGTGTGACTCAGTGGGTTAAGCCTCTGCCTTCAGTTCAGGTCATGATCTCAGGGTCCTGGGATCGAGGCCCACATCGGGCTCTCTGCTCAGCAGGGAGCCTGCTTCCTCCTCTCTCCTCTCTCTCTGCCTGTCTCTCTGCCTATTTGTGATCTCTCTCTGTGTCAAATAAATAAATAAAATCTTAAAAAAAAAAGAAATTTGTTTTACATTCTTCAATTTCAACAATTTTTTGGTTATTTCTCCCATATCGTTCATTCATTGGGACCAACATTAATTGTGTGCCCATTATATATCAGGCACTGAGGAGAACACCTGGAAACAAAGACACAGTGCTTGCTTTCAGAAAACTTAGCTTACAACCAAATGGGGAAACTGGGAATTAACATCTGAATATGAACTACAATTTATGCAGTTAACGATGTGATATGTGATATAAAGGCAGTGAACAGCTTGTGAGGAAAAAGCTTTGCTTCAGAGAGATGAGAAACAACAACCTAAAAATGGACTTTTACACTATAAGAAGAGTGGGGGAGGCATTTAAGGCAGAGAGGACAGCATATAGAAAAGTCTGACATAGAAAAGGACTGGTTATCTTCCAAGATCTGAAAGGAAAGGGGTAAGGATAGATTCAGTGAAGGGGAGAAGAGGCTGGCAAAGAGTGAATTCAGAGAGCAAACAAAACACGAGAATAAGGTCACAAAAGTCATCTTCAAATTGGGTTTTATGGGAGTTGAAGTGAGAGCAATAGGAGGTTTAAAAGGACTGGAGTTTTAAGATAATTGTTTATAAACAATTAGGCTTTCTAATCTCTGGAGAATTGAGTGGAAAAGATTAAGAGCGAAATTGAGAGGAGAACAGTTGGTCAAACATATCTGCAGCCTAGCAGAATGATTGCATGTGAGATATAAATTTGTGAGTCAATATTTAAATGATATTTAAAGCAAAGGACAGAGATGAGATCTATAGAGAATGAGAGAAAGAAGTGAAAACTGTTCCTGAGTGAATTCATCAACAACAACAAAAACTCAGCCTGTCAGAGGGAAAGTCTGGAATATTCAGTGTCCCAGAAACTGCCAGATGAAAGTGTTTTGAGATGTTGAGAAGCATTAACTATGTCATATGCTCCCAAGAGTTCTAGAAAGTTTATTACCAAAGTGCATTATTTGAAATTGGCAAAATGTAGGTCGTTGCCAATCTTAGAAGAAAAATGCTCATACAGACTTGGTGTAGAGATATTAGATAAGGATGATAGGAATGAGTTGCTATATCAGTGAAAACATATGTATAGTTTTTGTTCTAAGTTTGTTGTAAATTTGTCTATGAAGAGGCAAATGTTGGGTATTTGAGCAGAATTGTTACAAGGATATAAAAATCAGGGGGAGGAAGTCAGAGAGTCAGAGATTATGTATTTATTTATTTTCAATGAAATTTGTTTAATTTTTTTTAAATTTGAGAATAGTTGACACACAATGTTACCAAGGCTTCAGGTGTACACCTTAGTGATTTGAGAAGCTTGTATGTTATGCTATATTCACCACAGTGTAGCTACCATCTGTCCTGTTACATTGTAATTACAAACCATTGACTATATTGCTATGCAGGGCTTTTTATTTCTGTGACTTTTTCATCGCATAAGTAGAAGCCTGTATGTCCCTTTTCCCTTCACCCCTTTTATCCAACCCCCATCTCACTCCCCTCTGGCAAGCATCGGTTTGTTCTCTGTATTTATAGGTCTACAGAATTCTGCTTTTTGCTTGTTTATTCATTTATTTTTCTTTATATTCCACTTATGAGTGGAACCATATGGCATTTGTCTTTCTCAGTCTGACTAATTTTACTTAGCATAATACCTTTTAGGTCTATCCATGTTGTCTCAAATTGGAAGAATTCACCCTTGCTTTATGGCTGTGTATTTATCTATCTATCATTTCTATCTATCTATCTATCTATCATCTAACTATCTATCATCTAACATCATTTATCTATCACACATCTTCCTTATCCATTTGTCTAATATTGTACACCTAGTTTGCTTCCATATTTTGGCTACTATAAATAATGCTGCAATAAAAATCAGGGTGCATATATCTTTCCAAATTAGTGTTTTCATTTTCTTTGGGCAAATACCCAGTAATTGAATTATTATCATAACCTTCTATAGGTTTCACTGCAACCCAAATAAAACCCAATATGAAGATGGCTTTTGTGTTTGGTTTCCTTTCTGAATTCACTCCTAACCAGCCTCTCCTCTCCTTCACTGAGTCTATCCCTACCACTTTTAGTTCTTGGAAGATAACCGGTCATTTTCCTTGTCAGATTTTTCATATAATCTGCACCCACCCAGGTGGTGAAATATAGAATTTATCACCTCTTTAAAGCAGTTTCCAAATTAATAAATTCAGTAAATTCATACCTACATTCTTCTTCATACATTCTTCTTATAATACATACAGAATTAGAGGGCATTGGATCTCTCCAGGAGTACTAGACCACAAAGCTAATTTGCAAATTAAATTTTGGTAAGTACTCCTGTTACAAATAGATACAGATACAGGTAAACTGTATCTGATCTTTGATTTATTGATGCTTTAGTAATTTAAAAAATATACTTATATTGTCTGTGTTAAAATCAAAATACCTTTCTTTTTTGCAAATTAGACTTATGCTTGTTTAGTTCAGTGTGCAATCTAACTATATAAATATGAAACCATTTCAAATACTAGAACTCAAATCTCACACTAATTTCCTCTATAACTTTTAAGGTCCTTTATTTGAGAAGAATATTATTACTCTATGTGTAAGTTGCTTCTATGAATTTCCTGAAAGGATCATTGATAATAAGATATCCAGGTACCCTAAAGAATGAGTGATACACTAAATTTTTGAGAGAACATAGCTGACATATGGTCTCTAAGAAAGAAAAAAAAACTACACTCTTGGGAGAGGTTTTTATTGGGTATTCTTGAGAAAATTTTACAGTTATGACAGTAACACAAAATGTTTTCTAGGAACTTCTTTGGCTATAAATTCCTGAAACAGGAGGATTACTTCATTGACTTTGATTCAGAACCCAATGAACCAAAGAGAGAAAGACTCATTTTCATTTCAATGCTCTGGAGAATCAGGCAGTCGGACACAAGAGTACAAGTATGTGACCTTATTTTGAGGAAGTAATATTAAGAAGGAATCCTGCCAGCAGTTATGTGACTTAGAATTCAGCATGTCTGGTCCTCAATATAATACTGAAATATAACTTATTAAATTAGCTTTTGTCAATGAAAGTAAGAAGCACATGGAAAATCATGGGCAAAATGACCTCAATTAATTGCTTTTCTATCTTTGTAGAAAGCAAAGTTTAATAGCTACAAAAGACCAAAATTAAAAAAAAAATCTGACCTGTAGAGACACTGTAGAGACAACATTTGCATTTAAGTGGACTCAAATTGATTTCCCCCATTTTATAAAGGCAAACACTATTACCCAGACAATTTAAACATAATATCTAATGTTTAAATAATTAAAAAATAAAGACATTACACACTAAAATTCCTTCAAGTCTTTTTAAACAAATTTATCTATTGAGTTTATATACATATTTACTGAGTAAAGTGATGTTAAAGAAAAAGCAATTACTTTTAGAAACCTGTTATTGTTTGCAAGATCTAAGACAAAATTATTACTTTTAACTGATAGATATAAAACTTAGTTATAACATATTTTGTACAGGTAAAGAGTATTTTAAATGTAGAGCTGCATATACTAGGAGCTAGATAGGAAGGCAGAAGAAAGCGAACAATCTAGAATCAAGGAGACACTGGAAGCTAGTACCTATTGCCCCAAAGAGCAAAATGTGAAAATCAAAGAGCCAATATTACTTTGTGTATTAGTCTGCTCAGGTTGCCATGACAGAACACCACAGACTGGGGAATTGAAACAACAGAGGTATATTTGTTCACAATTCTGGAGGCTGGAAGTTCAAGATCAAGGAAGTGGCGGGGTTGGTTTCTGGGAAGACCTCTCTTTCTTTTTGACTTGCAGATGACAACCTTCTCCCTGTGTCCTCACATGGCTTTTCCTCCTTGTGCTCTCACTCATGATACTTCCTCCTCTTCTTATAAAGACACTAGTCTTATTGAATTAGAGCCCCACCTTTTTGATCCTGTTTAACCTTAATTATGTCCTAAAGGCACCAAGTACAAATACAGATGCCTTGGAGATGAGACTTCAACCTATGATTTGGGGGGAGAGGAACAGGGAGGAGAAACACAATTTATATACAATATTTGGAAAATTGTTCTTAGTTTAGTACATTCCAGTGATGTTTTCAGTGACCAATGGTACACAGTAGCTGAAAAAACTGTAAGTGTAACAAGTAAACTGAGCATTTATACTGACTTGCTATTTCCAAACTCTTAAATGTATCCCAACCTCAGTTATGTCCCTTTTGGATCTTTGAAAACAAGCTACCTTATTACTTAACAATGACTTTTGGCTAAAAATGTTATACTTATCCCTTTCATGGAGAGTGGGTATTTGATGTAATTAAATCTAAAATTAAAAAAAAATGGGGGAGTATTTTATACTCTATTTTCCTTCTAACTTCATTTTTATCCACTTTTGTAGAGAAAAATAGAGAAAATACATTTATTTTAAAATGTCTTTTTGTATTACCTGCATCTCTATGCTGCCCTTTCTAATCAAACATGTAGAAAATACACCAGTCCAGAGTCTTAATGAATTACAAGATTAAATTTTTTTTTTAAGATTTATTTATGTTAGAGAGAGAGCCCTCGCAAGCAGTGGGGAGGGGCAGAGGGAGAGGGAGAAAGAAAGAGAGAAACAGACTTCCTGCTGAGCACAGATTCCCCCCATGAGGGACTCATTTGCATGGCTCATCAGCTCATCACTGGGCTTGATCTCACACCTGAGACCATGACCTGAGCCCTGAGCTGCAATCAGGAGCTGGACCCTTAACCAATTGAGCCACCCAGCCTCTACAAGATTTTAAACAAGCTGTAGCTACAAAATCTTTATCTTTCTAAGGGTCCTAATTATCTAGCTCAACCTAAATGGCTGTGTAGATCATGTTTTATTCCTTATATGTAGGATATATTTATATCTTTTGATATTCCAGTATTGCTGTTAGAAAAAAAAAACTGCAAAATGGTGGGGGAGGCCATAGATTAAAAAAATAAAGAAAACCAATTATGGTTATAGAGGTGTAAAATATATCAGGGCTATAGGAGTCACAGAGAATTCCTCATAGCTGAAGACTACTTCATGAAGACAATATTTTATAAGTTGAACTTAGATGAAGGAAAGTATTTTAATTGACAAGGAACTAGTTTACCGAAACATTTCCTCTATTTTTTCCAGGAGTAACAGAAAATGTATGATACTTGGACTTCATGAAATTTTATTTATAACTGAGAACATTTGCTTATATATTATATATAACGTAGACTCTATTTACTTATAAATATTTATATTAGATATTATACATTTCCTTTTATTACATAAGTATATATTACATGTGATTTATTCTAGTAAATATTGTGTTTCATTGTTATTATTCAAATTGCATTATACTAGCAAATAATGGTAAAAAAAACAGTCGCTACATGATTTCCTGAACAAATAAAATAAACCAGATAAAACATAACCCTTTAATACTATCCAGAAAACTTATCTTTGAATTATTGCTCTTCTTCTATTTCTTTTCTCTTCTTCCCTTGTTCTTGTTGTCTGGGAGCTGGTAATTTAGCTGCTGCCCTAAGAAGCTAGGGAGATTGGGAGAGAAACAGACATTTCTGTTATCACAATCACGACTCTGGGTGACACCAAAATTGACATGGCCGTTGTCCCTTCTTCCACATCCCAACATCATTGCAATAAATGGCATCTCTCCATCAAATAGTAGTTTAGTATAGTTTCTTTAAATTATCATCTTATTTTATTATTTTTTTTATTTTACTTTTAGTATAGCTAATAGAGTGTTATATTAGTTTCAGGTGTACAATATAGTGCCTCAATAATTCTATACCTCATTAGTCAATGCTCATCATGAAAATGTAGTCTTAATCTCCTTCACCTAGTTCACCCATCCTCCCACCCACCTTCCCTCTGATATGCTTTATTTTAAATGAGTAACCTTAGTTAAAGTTTTTTTTTTAATAAGAACATTTTTTACTTGAAGCATGCTTCAGAACACATGGTTCTAAAAGGTATGTAAAACATTCCACTAAGAAAAACAGGATACTCATTTTCTTCAAGTACATACAGAAGAATCCAGAGGTAAATTACATAAAAAGAGATATAACTAGGATATTTTGGGTGGTTCGGTTGGTTAAGCATCTGCCTTCGGCTCAGGTCATGATCCCAACATCTTGGAATCGAGTCCCACATTGAGCTCCCTGCTCAGAGGGGAGCCTGCTTTTTCCCTCTTTCTGCTGTTCTCTCTTTATCTCTCTCTCCCTGACAAATAAATAAATAAAATCGTAAATAAAAAGAGAGACATAAGAAATATTACAAATTTAAGAAGATTGAAATCATACCAAGTATATATTCCAGCTACAATGGTACAAAACTAAAGATCAGCTAGTGACAGAATTAAAATATGCACCAAAGTAACTTGGTAGGAGAGAAAAGTGACATAGAAACAAGGAATCAGGAGGATGGAGAGGTAAGCAACACAGGCAAAGTGGATGGTGAGAGCAATGCTACATTGACAAGAAACCAAGGACAATGTACATATTTTTATATTATTGGAATTCAAGGAGCAAGGCAAAGAGCCAGAAGTGGTGAAGCCAGAGCAGGCCAAAATGACATTTTTAAAGCTTATAAAAACAGGAAGAGTTTATAGCTGTGTAATTGTTGATTGAACAAATATGACTCATATGTTACTACAGTATTAGATCCACATCAAATAGATTTCAGAGAGAGATTCAAATATCCTTAAATGATGAACCACAAATATTTATGAAAATTTCCCCAATTGCAAGCAGTACAAAGTCAATTCCACAGTAGATAAAGAAAGCATACTGCTTAGAGTATTCTCATAGTTTCTTAATTTTTAAAGTACTTATTAGTTTTTAGGTAATATAAGAACATAGAATAATGAGAGAGTACTAATATATCAAAAACTAAAAAGTCTTTCTTTTTTTTTTTCCAGTCAGTTTTGCATCTCAATTATAGCATTTTTTGTTGAGGCCTGACTTTTTTCTTGCTCTTATTAGGCCTTTTACTAAGATATCAAGGTAAACAATGCCTCAATAATTTGCTATATTTAAGATACGTTCTCCTAAACCCCTATGGCTTATTTTGTTTTAAATTTTATATCCATAATTTAAAACTGATTCCTAAAATAAAAATTCTATATATTTGCACTTGGGCTTCAAGTTTGTTTGCCTTTTGTTCAGTTTTTAAAATATATGTATGCTTTCAGAATATAGGGTGCTGGCAAACAGTTGCTCTATCTACTTATAGCTGTATATTTCCAGCTGTTTTATAAAGCTTATCTTTATTTTTCAATATGCACGCGAATGTATTCTTTATTCCAGTGAAATTCACATGCTTTCACTGAGCCACTACAAACTCTAAAATGAAAAGAGTTCCTTGCTGTGAAGTCGAGACATAAAAATATGTTAACTGGGAGTTATTGTAAAGCTATTTTTTTCTGAGCAATATATTCTTGGTATAATTACCTTTGGTACATCAACCAGACAAACTTGGAATTTGAATCTTTATGAGAAAAATAAAATAAAACATTAATCCGTGTAAACTGGAAATGATAATAAAGCCAATTTTACCCTTATAAAAAATATACTACAATCTAATTTTCTCTAGTAGAAAGACATGACTAGTATGAAGACACTGAAGATGAATATTATTAAGCTGAAACCAGACATAGAAATTTTTAAAATAATTTATTGTATTTAATTATTTAGAAATATAATCAATATTAAAGATAATCTGCTGCCGATGATGAAAATGTTGAGTTAGAGTTGTTATTACTTTACTTCCCATAGAGTATCTCTTTTTTTTTTTTTTTGATAGACTATCTCTGGAGCTGAAAATCAGATGGAAAAGAGAAAAAACAAACTAAGACTCTGACAAAAGAATGGTTCCATAAATTTTATAACGTGAATATCAAAAGTGGTTTGAACAGGAAATTGGGACTTCCAATTTCAGTTGTATGATGGACTTGCAATCCAGAATCCATGTCATTTACAGATCACATGTTGGATATCAGGGTCCCACAATTCTCCATGCAAAAGCCACAGGATGTATTCAGTGCCTTTCATAAGCCTTTTTTTCTGATCCCAATCTCGTAAGGTAGAGTAACCATCGGTACATGTACTCCTAGGCTTGAGATGTGGCCAAAGGCAGCAGAACGGCAGGTAGGGTGGGACTTATGGATCTTAACACATATATGCTGCACTGTTTTATCAGTGATGGTATCCAAGTCCTTGTTTACATGGAACACAACTGTAAAGTTGGAAAAGAAAAGTGGACTGTAAAGAAAGATCTACACTTGGGTTCTTATCCCAGCCACACAAATGGAAGAGATGTACCTGGTCTCAGGATTTGTTTCACTTTGCAAAGTAAGTATCTCCCTTAGTAATTTATAATCAGAAGCCTATACACACTGTTGTAAATATGGACTATATGAGTGGTCTGAAAATGGCCAAACTGAGTGATAATCTTTAAGTGGTCCTATGTTTATACTGTTTGGAAATGACTATAGAAACAAAAGCAACCTCTGAAAAAATTCAAACCCCCACCCTAATCAAAAAATGAGCATCTCTTTCTTCTCCCAAATCAGAAGAAACTTATGTCATGGTTTATAAAAGTGAAATTAAACTTACAAAATATTATTTTAATCTTCTACTCCATACATACCATACTCACTGTGACCCTCTAAATCAGGTTAGAGCAAACCATGGGTCTCTATCCAGTTGCCTGTCAAGTGGCCTGCAAGCTAAGAATGTTTTCTTTATGTTTTCAAATGTTTGCAGATAATCAAAAGAAAAATAGAATTTTGTGACTTGAGCATTATAAAAGATTCAAATTTTAGTTTCTATAAAGTTTTATTAGCACACAGCTCCTTTTATTTGATAATTCATTGTCTTTGGTTGCTCTGTACTCCACCTCAGAGTTCTGAGAATCAAAACTGTCTACCTCACACCTAACCTGAACACTAAGAATGCAAAAGACACCTGTTGTTTATAGTAACTAACATGTGTTGCTATTCCACAATCTTTATTATCATACTTTTATTTTCTAGAACCCCTATACCCACGCAAATAGCTTGATTATTCATTACAGGATCTGAAAGACCCATCAACTCTTCAATGGAAAGAATCAAACAACAGGTTGGGCCCTAAGATTCTTTGAGTTATTCACTTCAGAACTCTACCCTTCTGTTTTTCCCAATCCTGGACTGTTATATCATCCTTGCCAATCTTAATCCAATCAAGGTCTCACAGTGAAAGATCTACCACAAACAAAATTTCCAATTCTCAACAAATTTACCTCCTTCTAACTGAGATACTGCCAAAGCTTCACAGAAGTGTTCCCTCTCCTAATGGTAAGTAATAAACTCAGCTTTGCCTGTCAACACATTGTGTTGGTAATATTTAGGGAAACAGTTTTCAACAATTTAGTAAATGCCATATAGACTGCGTGGTCCTCAAAGTCTAAAAGGTGTACTAGCATTCCCTTCACAGAAGAAATTTTGTCAACCTCTGTTTTATATGAATCATATTAGTCCCATTTTAATAAAAATGCCCCAATTGAATCTCTTCTCAAAGGTGGATTATTGTTTTACTTATGTCAGTCTGTAAGAGCCTATTTCCTTGTGGATTCCAAAACAATTTCTGGGAAGGTGATGAAGGGTATGAAGGGAAGGCTGATGAAGGGAAGATCATGGATTATGCTCACATATCCTCCAATTCTGATATTTTTAGGAACTGAGTAGCCACCTGGTTTTTATCTGGGAGATGTCCCCTCATTTCTTCCTGTATGAAGAATTTTTAATACATGGCAAAGATCATATTTCTTTTCCAATAAAATTTGGTGCAATCTTAGCAAGATTTGAAGCAACACACATATCAAAAACAAGTGGAGGGGGTTACAGGACAAGGATGGAATTTGCAAATAGTCAAGGTCCTTGGTTTCTTACCTTCATCTCCTTCTGTGGGAATATATTAAGACTGCCTCCAGTGAGAGCAAGCACGCTATTTCTTCAGACATTCGGGGATGGCTATAGCAAGGGAGTCAGTCACCATCACTTGCATTTGGTAGAGACTCAAAAACTGTCAGAGGGATGGAAAACTTTATGGTAAGCAAAAGGTGGGGCTTAGCTATGCTATGCTTGAAGGTTGAACTGTTTCCATTTCTTCATAGTTTTCAACATCTCAAGAGTGATCACAGACTATACCTGTGAGCTTTTTGCTGAGATATTCTTAGCTTTCCTACTTTTTCAAAAAATGCATTTTTTCTTTTTTCTTCATATTTTATTTACATTTTTGGGCTACACTTTTTTTTACCAGAGCTTCTCCATGTAAGGATTAAGAGGGCAGAAACCAATCCATACTTAGTTTTATGTTAAGTCACTATGGTCCCTGAATGGTAAAATATGATGTTATACTACATTTTATGTGGTATTCTAGAGATGGTTCAGAGGTGTTTGTTGGGTAAGTGTTGGTGGCTCCCAAGATCATTACCTCCTGTGAATCATCTAAGAGAAAACTTGAAAGAAAAACAAAACAAACAAACAAACAAAAAACCCCAACAAAACAAAACAACAACAACAACAAAATCCTCTTCAACTATGGAAAGATGAGGCTTAAAATGAGACAAAATCCAGGAGGCCTGGGTGGCCCAGTTGGTTAAGTGACTGCCTTCGGCTCAGGTTATGATCCTGGAGTCCCACGATCGAGTCCCACATTGGGCTCCCTACTCAGGGGGGCGTCTGCTTCTCCCTCTGACCCTCCCTCCTCTCACGTTCTCACTCTGTCTCATTCTCTCTTTCTCAAATAAATAAAATCTTTAAAAAAAATGAGACAAAATCCTTAATTGTCTCCCTTAAATAAACTCAGATAAGGATGCAAAATGGCAGTTTCTTGAGAGAGGAAAATGAATACTTGGGGAAACAAATCTCAGATGCCTTGGAAGAGACCTCAAAAAGTTAAAATCAAACCCTAAATGCAGGCCTTGATCCTTCCATTAGATGACATAGGGAAATTGTAACATTGAGAAACAAATGAAAGAGAGAAAAGCTGTCCACCAGAACATTGACACAACCAACATACCACAGTACACTTGAGATTATCTTCCATTTCTAAAAGTAACTTTGTACCAATTCCTGGTAAGACTTTAAGTTCCTTTCTTGTAAAATGCAAGGAAATTATCTATATGATTGCCTTAATGTAAAATAAAACTCTCAAAACTATCCCTAATTTCCTCAGGGACTTTTGAAAAACATTGGAGAAATAATGGTCATTGGTTGCTATTCATTTTTATTAAGTGGGAAAAAAGTCCTTCACAGGAAAAGTCCATTTACTGATATTAACCCCTTAATGGCTATATACTGTGTTGAAAACCAATTAAGGTCACTCTCTTCCCTCAGATTAGTTTAGATAAAGAAGGACCATTTGGGTAAAAAAGAAATGATTAATGTCTAGCAAGAGGCATTAAAGAGATGCTAAATTTAGGTATATGGATGGACCTAGAAGGCATTATGCTAAATGAAATAAGTTAGACTGAGAAAGACAAATACCAAATGATTCCATTCATAAATGGGACCGAAAAAATGAATAAATAAACAAGAAAAACAACATCAGACCCGTAAATACAGAGAACCCATAAATACAGAAACTGATGGTTGCTAGAGAGGAGTGGAGAGGGGGGAATGTGGGATAGGCAAAATGGGTGAAGGGGAGAGGAAGAGACAGGCTTCTGGTTACAGAATAAATAAGTCAAGGACATAAAGGCACAGCATAAGGAATACAGCCAATGATATTGCAATAACGATGTAATGGATTAGATAGTAGCTATAATTCTGGTGAACATAGCATAAGGTATGAACTTGTCAAATCACTAAGGGGTACACCTAATATAACATTGTATGTCAACTATACTCAAATAAAACAAGAAAGGGGGGGGAAAGAATCCGTGGGTAAAAATAAATAAGTTTAAATATAAGTAATGATACGAAGCTCTATTTTAACTTGTAAAGGTACACTCGGTTTTGGATTTGATAGAGAAATTTTGATGTTAAAAAATCAGAGTATTTAAAATATATTGTAGTATATTGGATTAAAAATTATATCCAGAGATTTCAGGTTCAAAAGTAATGTCTGTTTGGAAAAAAAAAATCCTTCAAATAAACAAGATAAATATAGCACAAGAAAAGTGATGAATTTAGTTGAATATTTTGACTAGATGTGGTTTATTGATATCTACTTAAAATTATAGGATGACATTTCATGCCTGAATATAAAATTGGAAGTTATGTAAATTTGACTATTTGAAACAATTATTTTAGCTTTTATATCAGTATTTTAACTGATAGTTAGTTGGAAAAATGAGGGGCACCTGGGTGGCTCAGTCAGTTGAACGTCTGACTCTTGTTCTCAGCTCAGGTCTTGATCTCAGGGTCATGAGTTCACGCCTTTCATTGGGCTCCACACTGGGTGTAGAGCCTACTTAAAAAAAAAAGAAAAAGTTGGAAACATGAAATTTGGAGATAAGAAGTAGCCATTGACCAGTTGATAAAGTTGGCCTGGGGTCAATTGGAGATGTCAAATTATAACTACTGAAAAAAAGAATACAACTATCCATTAGAATACGATGTTGGAATTTTTACATATGGCATATTTTATTCTATTAAAAATGACTTTATTTAAAACAAAATTAAAATGTTATTACATTTGATTTAACAACTTTAAGCCTTATATTTCTCATTTGTAACTAAAAGGAATAAGAACATGACTTATTTTATAGGATTATGAACCTATAAAATTTATTAATGAAATTATTTGTCCACAGTAAATTTATAACAAATGTTGGCTACTATTATATCATAAAATGTAGTAACCAAATTTTCTTTAAACTTGAACTACACAATTTAAATTCTATATATTATTTCACATGATGTTAAATCTGACATCAAAAGTAATTTAAACTCATCATAGAGCATTTGATTTCTCCAAAGATACTCCAAATACATTTTAAGAAACAAATATTTAAATAGTACTCAAAAAGGAATATTGTTACATTTTGGTGTTTACCTTCTACTTTTTACAAAGTTTATGCAAAGACGTACATTTTTTTAAACAATACGGAATATTTTCTTACTCATGTATCTTCAGACACATACCAAAAATAGATTTTTAATAGCTATGACGTACTCTGCTATTACCAATCTTGATATGCTTCATAGTCAATTATTAGAATTAAGATTACTTATTTTGTCAATATTATAAATAATGATTCAGAATATATTTTGCATATAAATATACACATACCAATGACTATTTGCTTAGGATAAATTTCCAATAAAGGAAGTGTTGTACCAAAGGATATAAACAAGAGATTTGAATATATGTTGTCATATTTCATTTTCAAATTGTGAATCAATTTGTACCTCAAACATGCTATAAAAATTTTTTACCTGCACCCATGCCAACACTGGGAATTATTCCTGAATATTTGATAGACAGAGGCCTTTTCAATTTAACATAATGAAACTCAAAGGTGCACTTCACATAGTTTATTACAGCACTTATCAAAAACTGAATAAAACAGTCTTAGACTCAGAAAAGTGTTGGATTCATAATAATCATTCAATAAATATATGTTGAGTGAATTCCACAGTTCCAAAGACATAAAATGTAAATTTTTACATCTTCTAATAATTTTTAACCTATTGAAAATGAATTGCTGAACAACAGATTAATATAAACTAAACTTTACTGACATTAATCTTATTGGATTTCAAATTTACTATTATCAACATTAGGGAAATGTTTATGAGATAATTAAGAAAACCTTTCATTTTGTGATATATTGGTTATTTTTGTGAGAACATTCATCCATATGTTATAATATTTGACATGTCATTTTGATTTCCATCTTTATAACTGACATAGTAAAATTTCAAGAATATTCACTGAGATTTAGGAACAAAGCATACTTTAAAATGTTGTTTCTACTTTCTCTTCTACAAAATATAATGAGGACCTGACAGAGATTCTTTTAGGTTTTTTTTTTTTTTAAGATTTTATTTATTTATTTTACAGAGAGAGAGATCACAAGTAGGCTGAGAGGCAGTCAGAGAGAGAGGAGGAAGCAGGCTCCTTCGATCCCAGGACCCTGAGATTATGACCTGAGCTGAAGGCAGAGGCTTTAACCCACTGAGCCACACAGGCGCTCAATTCTTTTAGGTTTTTAAGAAAGTCTTTGTTTGTATTCTGAAATCCTATGAGTTTTATTTGCAGAATAACAAAATACTAAGAAAACATACAACAGTTTTCCTTACTTAATATATTTTATTGCAATACCTACCAAAGGAGAAAACCCCAAAGTCAGTATGTTCTCATACAGGAAGAAAGTTAGATTTATAATATGCTAGAATATAAACAAAATATTTCAATATAGACTCAAGCCCATCAATTTCATCACATACACAGAAAACTTTTTGAGTATATCATGTACAGGCTGTTCATATGCTCCCTTGCAGTAGGTTTTATTACTTATCATTTTAAGATTACTCAGAGGTTTTTCCTCACAAGGCATATGGCAAAAGACAAGGCAAAAGGAGAAAACTTCCAAATTCATTCCATGAGGCAAGAATTATCCTGATACCAAAACCAGACAGACTCTGCTAACAAAGAAAACTGCAGACCAACATCCCTGATGAACATGGATGCAAAAATTCTTAATAAGGGGCACCTGGGTGGCTGAGTCAGTTAAGCCTCCAACTCTTGATTTAGGCTCACATCATGATCACATGGTCCTGAGATCAAGCCCTGAGATCAAGACTTTCCACTGGGCTTGTTGCCTGCTTAGGATTTTCTCTCCCTCTCTTTCTGCCCCTACCCCCCCTCAAAAAAAAAAAAGAAAAAAGAAAAAAAAGAAAGAAAAAATCTCAATAAAATACTAGCAAATTAAATCCAACAGCATAGTAAAAGAATCATTCACCACAGTCAAGTGGGATTAATTCCTGGGCTACAAGGTTTGTTCAATATTCACACATCAGTCAACATGATACACCACATTAAGAAAAGATAAGAACCATGATATTTTCAATAGATTCAGAAAAAACATTTGACAAAGTACAACTTCTAATTCATGATAAAAAGCCTGAACAGAGTAGGGTTACAGGGAACATACCTCAACATCATAAAGGCCATAGATGAGAAATCCAGAGCTAATATCATCCTCAATGGGGAAAAACTGAGAGCTTGTCCTTTATAGTCAGGAACAAGACAGGATGCCCACTCTCACCACAGTTACTTAACATAGTGCTGGAGGTTCTAGCCACAACAATCAGATAACAAAAAGAAATAAAATCATCCAGATCAGCAAGGAAAAAGTCCAAATTTCACTATTTGCAGATGACATGATACTTTATATAGAAAACCCAAAAGACTCTACCAAAAAATTGTTAGAACTGATACACAAATTTAGCAAAGTTGCAGGAGATAAAATCAACATACAGAAATTGGTTGCATTTCTACATACCAATAATGAAGAAGCAGAAAGATAAATCAAGGAATCAATCCCATTTACAATTACACCTAAAACCATAAGATACCTAGGAATAAACCTAACCAAACAGGTAAAATATTCATATTCTGAAAACTATAAAACAAGGATGAAAGAAATTGAAGATGACACAAAGAGATGAAAAACATTCCATGCTTGCAGATTGGAAGAGCAAGTATTGTTTAAATGGCTGTAGTACCCAAAGCAATCTACACAAGTAACCAATGTAGAAAAGACAGTCTCTTCAAAAAATGGTGTTGGGAGAACTGGACAGCAACATGCAAAAGAATGAAACTGGGGCGCCTGGGTGGCTCAGTGGGTTAAAGCCTCTGCCTTCGGCTCAGGTCATGATCTCAGGGTCCTGGGATCGAGGCCCGCATCGGGCTCCCTGCTCGGCGGGGAGCCTGCTTCCTCCTCTCTCCTCTCTCTCTGCCTGCCTCTCTGCCTACTTGTAATCTCTCTCTGTCAAATAAATAAATAAAATCTTAAAAAAAAAAAAAAAGAATGAAACTGGACCACTTTCTTATACCAGACACACACAAAAAATTCAAAATGGATTACGGACCTAAATGTGATGTAGGAGACCATTAAAATGCCATAAGGGAACATAGGGAATAACTTCTTTGATTTCAGCCATAGCAACTTCTTACTAGATATGTCTCCTGAGGCAAGGGAAACGAAAGCAAAGTAAGCTATTGGGACTTTATCAAAATAAAAAGCTTCGGCACAGCAAAGGAAAAGATCATCAAAACTAAAAGGCAACCTACAGAATGAAAGAAGATATGTGTGAATGACATATATGATAAGTAGTTAGTACTCAAAATCTATAAAGAACTTAAAAAACTCAACATCCAAAGAAAAAAACAAATAAGTTAAGAAATGGGCAGAAAATATGAACGTTTTTCCAAAGAAGACATACAGATAGCCAATGAATACATGAAAAGATGTTCAACATCACTCATCATTAGGAAAATACAAATCAAAACTACAATGATATATCAACTCTCAGCTGTCAGAATGGCTAAAATTAACAACACAGGAAACAACAGATGCTGGCGAGGATGCGGAGAAAGCGGAACCCTCTTACACTGTTGTTGGGAATGCAAACTAGTGGGGCCACTCTGGAAAACAGTTTGGAGGTTCCTCAAAAAGTTAAAAAAAGAATTATTCTATGACTCAGCAATTGCACTACTAGGTATTTACCCAAAGGATTCAAAGATACTGATTTGAGGGATGCATGAATTCTAGTGCTCCAGTATAGCAGCATTATCAACAATAGCCAAATTATGGAAATAGCCCAAATGTTCATCAACTGATAAACAGATAAAGATGTACACACACACACACACACACACACACACACACACACACACACACACACACAGGCACACACACTGGAATATTCCTCAGCCATCAAAAAGAATGAAATCTTGCCATTTACAATGATGTGTATGGAGCCAGAGAGTATTACGCTAAGCAAATACGTCAGTCAAAGAAAGACATATTCCATATGATTTCATTCATATGTGGAATTTAAGAAACCAAACAAATGAACATAGGCCAAAAAGAGAGAGACAAACCATAAAACATACTCATAACTCTAGAGAAAAAAGTGAGGTTACTGGAGGGAAGGGGATGAGGGAGGGGTTAAAGGGGTGATGGATATTAGGAGGGCAATTGTGATGAACACCAGGTGTTGTATGTAACCGATCAATCATTAAATTCTACATCTGAAACTAATATTGCACTGTATGTTACCTAGCTGGAATTTAAATAAAGACAAAGTATGAGGTGAGGGGAGACAACAGGAGAGAATAGAGTTGTTCATATATATAATGTACACATGAGCTTTTATGAGAACATATATATGTATGTGTGTGTATGAGTTTGTTGAAATATGCAATCCTTTAACAACTTGGTTTCAGCTGTAAGTAAAAATTTAAGATGAAAAGCTCAAAAGATGGTTCTACCTGTTGTAGAAATAGGAAATAGTGGGGTTGAGGTGATAAGGGGACAAGATAGATGTACCACTGGAGTTTTCCAGAGGCAGTGCCTGAGACAAAAATACTAAATAAAGTGACTTATTTTGGAGACAAATTAAACAGGAATAGAGACTGAAAAATGGGGGTGGACAGTAAGCTAATTATTTATTTTCAAGGTAGCTACCATTGAATTTGTCTAGAACTTAATCCATCAGGGAGTATTAATCTGGAATTTGGTGTAAAACATTCACCCCAAGTCTGTTCCAAGAGAACTGAGTTTCTTATTCACATAGTCCTGTCCATCATTAGTTGAGAGCTGTTCTAAGGGCATTAATGATTGAGCACTCGCCATGTAATATTATACGAGATAATCTGTAATTCTGCAAAGCCTATAACAATAACAACAAAAAGGGCTAAGAAACAAGATGATTATTTCATGCTAATCTTATATCCAAAGTGTCCTCAACGTCTCTTATTGCTTCATTCTCCGTTTTCACTTAAAAGCTTTTTAAAAACTTCTATAAAAACATTAGCAACCCCTTCAGGACTTCTGGAAATATTGATAATATACAAGATCACTTTTAGGTAATAAAATGATTACTACAGCTCTTTCTCTGGAGAAGTAGAAATGGGTGGCTCTGGACTCCAGAGGAAGGGTAGGAATAGCATGCCAACTACTGAAAAATTATATAAGTCCACTTTGAAAACAAACAAAAATTAAGAGATACCACTCATGAGCCATTTCCCCAAATTTGTTCCAAGAATACTAGAACTGGATTTAAGACACAAAGTTAAAAAAAAAAAAAAAAGACATACGGAAACTATTTGAAAGATCCCCCACTGAATTAGTTCTGTCAGATACCATAATGATAGAGTAGTAACCCAATTCACATACCCTGTGTCTGCCTTGGTGACTTGAATAGGTTTTTAGGGCCTTATTTGTTGATATGATTAAATATTGTCAGAAGTGTAAGGATTGCCAGAATGGGAAGTCAGAAATTGGAGATTAAACCTGAAAGAAGGGTAAAAGTAATAATACCCAGGAAGAATATGCCAGTAAATTCACAAAAGCAAAATTATCTTGTTGTCCTAAAGAAGAATGTCCGGAAGAAATGTCTTCAAGGTAAAACAAGAACAAAACACAAGTAAGTGAATAAAATAAAGCAATACTAAAAAATGTTGGGATATAATTTTCTATGGGTCTTTCATGGGTTTTATTAGCAAAGCCCTGATGTTTTATTCTGGACTGTCTCCTTGGGAATGTTTTTATTACACACAGCCTTGAAAGACAGAGATAGTAACTCCTTCCAGAGTAAAGATCAGGCATGCTTACTGCCCATTATATAAAATACAGGTTCTCAGATGGGATGGGGAAGGAGGCAAACCATAGCAGACTTCTAATCTCACGAAACAGACTGAGGGTTACTGGGGGGTGGGAGGGTAGGGATAGGGTGGATGGGTTATGGACATTGGGGAGGGTTTGTGCTACAGTGAATGCTGTGAAAGGTGTAAGCCTGATGACTCACAGACCTGTACCCCTGGGGCAAATAATAATAAAAAATAAAAAATAAATAAAAAATAAAACAACAACAACAACAACAACAAAAATACAGGTTCTCTAACCCTTAGGTATCCAGGACGTAACACACTCCATTGCTAAAGCAAGTGCCATCTTTATAACACCTTGTGGAAATAGGAGCTCAGTAATAAGGTAAAAAATACCCCTTAGCTATTTCTGTTGCTCTGAGTAATAAAACAGTTCTTCGTATCCAATGCCAGCAGTCTGTAGTTTATCCCAACAGCCATGCAACAGACTGGCTAACTTGTAAGCTTGCAGGTAGAGTAAGCTGAGCATATCTATGATTATATTCTTTTAGGTTGTTTTACTCCTAGGGTTGGATGACAATGGGAGTTCAAATGTGCTCTGATGTTCCATGATCTTAGATCTTTTCACATAAAGACAAACCCAAAGGAACTCAGAAGTTCTTATCAGAGTCCAACTGATTAAATAATGGACTGAAGGAGAATGCTTTTGACTTTTAAAAGCAAACACAGATAACACAAAACAGACATCCACTAGTCAGTATGGAAATGGTAGGAAGAGCTAGAGGATGAACCACAAAAATAATTGATCTTTTAATTAGCAAACAGCTTCAAGTGCTATCATGATGAATATGTATGAGGTTACTAATCTATGAGGATGACAGTTTGAGAACTAAATTTCAAATCTTTACCGGAATCATTAGGATGGGCTGCATCAACAGGTCGTAGCGAGTGCTATAATCACCTGAAATTGTAGCATCCCTTTAAATCCATACATTTACGAAACTTGCTATTTTATTAGCTCTATTGTTTTTTCATAGGGAATAATCACAGAAGCAATAGCAAAATATATTTTTCATAGATAATATCACATTAGTTACTTGCACTGACACATTACATGACAGCTAAATCTTACTTGCGATGTAAATGCATAACTTTGATTTTTGTGATTTTTCTCTTTTACCTTCACAAAAGGTAGAATATTGTAATTTACTGTATAGTTCATCTACTTATGTAATTATCAGATATACATTTTACTCTAAAAATAAATTTCAGTAAATTATGTGATGCACATTCTTTTAAAATTTATTGTACATTTATATAAGATTAATTTTGCAAACAGGAATTTTTCATACACTTAATGAACCCTTTTCATATTTAAATTGAAGAGAATCTAATTATTCAAATGAAAGTAAAGCCCCAATTCATCAACAAATGTAAGGAAATTCTTGAACAAAGAGAATATATTCTAATTAATTGCTTAGAAACCCATATTCCATTTTATTAGGAAATACTACCAATTGCAAATATTTACAAATCCCACAGCCTTTTGCTGTCCCGCCACATGGAGAGAATTTGATTCAGAGTGTATTACAACATACGCTATATATGTACACGCACATATCCATACTCTGTGTGTCATTGACCATTGACACATAGTCTGAGTCCCAAAGACAAGACCCAAACTTTTCTACAGATAATCCTCATCACTGCCAAGTCTTTGTCTAAACTACCATATTTTCTTCAAGCAAAAATATCCCCCTTCTTCAAGGTTCAATTTGAACAAGGTTTTCCCTCGCGGGGGTTCTCAAGCTTAGAGTTTATGATGCTAGTTTTCAAATTACATGCAGTGAAATCTCCTAGAAGTGCCAACTAAACTGAACAGCACTGAAGAAGGATTGGTTCTAGTTTCATCAAATATAGCATCCCAGAGTCACTAATAACACAACATTTCCTGGGATCAGATCTTGAATACAAGGTCGGTTTATGCTGTGAACCTAAATAACACAAAAGCTTTTGCTAAATTCCATTTCGAAGGTCAATTAGGTTCCCTGCATAATTGTTAAGCTGACTTTGGGAAACCCTACATTTCCTTATCTGTGTTGCATCCTGTGATTAGAGTGGCACTTTTGTCACTACAAAAGAGAAATACAAACATTAAATCTCTAATGGGGCTTCCTTTTGATAGGGCATCAGACTGTAGTTTAGACTGAAGTGTTGTTGTAAATCTTCCGAGACAGCTCACAATATTTAAATTAGAATAATAATCATAACTTCACAGACGTGGAATGATAAACTTTACCACCACAAAAGATTATATTTCCAATGAAATAGAAATGTCTCTATTTGTATGTCAATATCTCTAACAGACTACATTATCTATTTATTTAGCTAAAGCAATCTTTGGCAGAATCCAATATTATTCATTCAGAATTGTGTTCGGCTGCAGAGGAAACAAAGAATCATATGAAAACTGTAGTTTCCTTTATAGAAGTTATAGCTATTCTCCCTCACCAGCATGTGGCTAAAATTTCTATTCACAGCCCAATTATTTTTTATTTCCTTGAGAATTAATTCACAAATATGGATTTAATCTCTCTTATACATAAGGCATCCCTCTAGTAACTGAGTTACAGTGATGGACAAAACAGACATTATCCAAGATATCTTTCAGCTTAGTCTACAGATTCACATCTTCCCTAGAACCACGATTTCTCTCTGCATATATTAGTAATAGTTCCACGGAGTTGAATCATTTCTGCTCTGTCTCTGGTCACATGTCACGGTTTTTGTGATATTTGGATCCCAGTCTGGTGATCGTATCTTATATATGATTATGGCATTCCTCAGGTTGATGTTGGTGCTTCCTTGTTGGCCCTATTTCTCTCCATGTTCTTTTTTATTCCATTGATAGTGTGGGGAAAGCTTTGCCACATGTTTCTATAGCAGAGTGAAGAGTGGGTTTCAGTTTTTAACAAGACTTCATGGAATACTTATGGATAACCAAGTGAACATTATAACCGAACTACTAGAATTTTCTTTTTCATATCCTACAGGCCCAATGTGTTGAATCCAGATTCTGATGAATCTCTTCATAGCAGGACCAAACTCATGTCTACAACAACGAGGATGTAAAAATATCTAGAGTTCTATTTGGACCACATTACCAGAAGTCCTGAGGAGAAAAGTTATTTCCTACTTCCTGTATTCTAAGATAGACATCCCCAAGCTCTTTCTCAGAAAAGTCAACTCTCAGAGATACCATAACTAGTCTGGATAAAAGAGAAAAATTATATCACAGTAAAAGAAACCATCAGTAACTTTTGGAATACTTAATCATGAATAAAATCATAAGTTTAGACTTTAACAGTTTAGTCCAGTTTCTTAATATTGCAGTGTCTTCTGCATGAAGGAAAAATTTTCACTTCATTTTCTTCCTATAATTATTTTCAGCTCATATCCTTTATCCTGATCAATAAAGAACACAAAAATAAAATAGAAAAAGTCAATGATTTTAGGCTAATTAAAATATGTGTTTACATAGTGTAAAGAAATATTCATTTCTCTATGCCTATTGTCCCTCTTCTCAGAAAATGGTTTAAAAAATCAGATCCATATGTATATACAACCATATATCATATTTTACAATGCAAAATAGGAATTTTAGCTTCTTAGATATATATCAAGCTATTTATGCTTTTTCTCAAGGGATGTATGTGGGATCTCCCTACACTTTTTCCCTCAGAATAAAAGAAAAAAATAATTTAAGAAAATTACTGTGAGGCCCTTAATCATTTACATCAGAAATTATTAAAGTAACATTTTCTGACTATTGTTTAATTTTATGATTTGACCAAATGTTCCGTTTTAAGTATTCTTCATTTTAAAGTATTAAGTTTGTCTGGCACATGTATTTATTAAGGTATAAGTGCTCTGAGTGCTCCATCTTCAAATGGAGACTCTATTTTGGAATGCTCAACACTCCCCAAATCTACTTCCTGCTAATACCCTTCTTTCCGTAGAATTTCTTATATTGTCAAAGTAACTACTTTAAAGTTTGGAGCACAAAATAAGGAGTAAGGAGAGAAAAAGAGAACAAGTAACAAGAGAAAGTATGAGACATGAAGATTAAGACAGGATAGGGAATTGGGGGATATTGAAATGAGAGAAGCTCAGATGTATCTGCTTTCTAAGTAAAAAGGAAAGCAAAGGTAAAATAAGGTGTCTGAAGAGCCTCCTGATGGAGAATAAAATACACATAAAAAGTTAAATTATTTTGAAATTATTTCCGTTTTTCACACTGCAGATTTTCATATGCAGAAATTAGACCTGGGGCGCCTGGGTGGCTCAGTCTGTTAAGCATCTGCCTTTAACTCAGGTCATGATCCCAGGGTCCTGGGATTGAGTCCCACATTGGGATCCTTGCTCAGCGGGAAGGCTGCTTCTCCCTCTCCCACTCCCTCTGCTTGTGTTCTCTCTCTCACTATGTCTCTCTCTCTGCCAAATAAATACAATCTTAAAAAAAATTTTAAAAAAAGAAAGAAATTAGGCCTCATGGGTCAACATTACATATCATATAATATAAAATCTGGGGAAATTTCTCAGATAATTTATAAATGATTTTCAGTTTGGAAGCATAGTTTTTTGCAAAATTAAGTCCAACAATTTTATCACATAGGAATGGACAAGGCTTGCAGGTTTCAATAAATAATCCTGGTTCCACTTCTAAGGTGATGAAATTTCTAGAACTAAAACCCTTTCTAACATATTAGTTTTATCTAATAATTTTTCTATCAATTGTAGTTAATAACATATTACATTTAATAGACTTTATTAATCTTTAAAAGAATCTAAAACATTCTGATTATTTCTTTCACGAGATTCAACAGCATGTTTTCTGAACTCTTTTCTCAGATTCTTTGCTTTGAATGGACTTTTTTTCTTGAAAAATCTTATTTATGACAAGAGAACTACCTTCTCTACATTTCACTCATTTGGGTCAAGACACAGCAACCACACTGATGATTGTTGACAGGAAACTTGCCCTCAGGATAGTTCAGAACTGAAAGGAAACGCTGAGATCTGCTTTGCGCTTTTGAGCCCAAAGGAGGTTAAATTTCACTATGTATTTTTGGTAGATACTCTCGGTGCCTTTAGACAATAGGAGATGCCTCAGATGGAAAGATTTCACCTTCGTCCCTACCCATCTCCTCTCTGTCATAAATATTACACCACCTTCCCTCCCAAAATACAAGGCCAGGGAGATGAAGGGCAGAGGAGCTGGCCATCTTGCCTCAAGGTGAGACCAGCTCTGCAGTAGAATCTGTGCTCTAGTGCTTCCCTCGGGATCAGACTGAGTCTGAGATTTGTTTCTGGGGAAGATGTTTTAAGATAATCTTCAAAAAATTTTTTGCATGTGAAGTTCTATGTTTCAATTCATTTTGAAATGATAGGTGCCTTTTTTTTTTAAGATTTTGTTTATTTTTGACAGCGAAAGAGTACAAGTAGGCAGAGAGGCAGGCTCTCCGCTGAGCAGGGAGCCTGATGCAGGACTCGATTCCAGGACTCTGGGATCATCACACTGTCAAGATCAGAATCCAGATCTTCAAAAGCCTGACCCTTTGCCATTTTGTTTAAAATTCAAATTCGGGAAATATTTACTGAATGTCCAGCTCATAAAAAAATGCTCTTTGAGTATTTGTAGAATAAACACTACATAATCAATCAATGCGTATGTAGATTATGACGCTATTAGGCTATGATTAAAGCAAAGTACCCAACTCACCTTGTTTGTCTTTTTCTCAAGAATTGATTCAGCATCTTAACCTATTCTTACTGCTTTCTTCTCAGTTTAATTTGTTCAACTACAAAACAACTCTTTCCCTTCATTCACTTTATTCTGATGTAATTCCTTTCTGTAGGTATTCATTCAGCCAATATTAACTGACAGTCTACTATGTGCCACCAACTCTGCTAGTTACTGGGCTCACCCTAGTAAATATGGCTCACTCTAAAATATTCTCAAAAGAATTACCCCTAATAGTATGGCCGGAATTATTTAGGATATGGGCATATACATGGAAAATTCTCCTCCTCTGTCTTTGGGCATGAGAAGCAAGAAAATGATTAGTTCTGCATTTTTGCAAACCTGAAGAATGTATAACAAACCATCTCCCACAGAGTCATCTTCTCAAATATCCTTCCATCTCCAAGGCAACCAGATGGTTTTTCTAGACTTTAAAGAACTTTTCCAGCTTAGATTCATCATATCCTCACCAAATAACTTTGAGTATGAAATTAATCCCCATAATAGGTTTATGCATTCTGTTTCTTGTGTATCTTTTTTGCATTTGAATATGGCGACTTAATAGTATTTGACTAATTGTTTATAAGATGTTCACTTAATCTTTTATGTATTCATCTTTCACGTAGTCCCCACATAGTTTTTTTTTTCTTAAACCAAGGGAAGCTATTAGACTCTTTTGTATTTCTACTTACTTCCAGATAATGTGATCCTTTGATGTTTTTCAGAGGGTAATACATGAATAGTATTAAAATATTCTTAGACAGATGATTGTGTCTGAAAAGGTTTACTTTCTGAAGGTGCTAATGGATGAGAAGATGTTACATAGCTTTTTCTTTCAATTAAAAATAAACATTCCTTGGATTATTATGCCCTTTGATTTTTTTTTAATGGACTCTGTTTTGGAAGTTCCTAAAGTTTCAGTTCTCTGTATCCTGACACTTAAAAATTTATGTAAGGAGTAGACAAATAAAGCATATAAATATGATTCCTAAAGAAAAAAAAACTCTTAAGTTTGGTAAAAGTTCTTCCTTTTTTTTTCTCTTTACAGAATTAAAACTACTGTCACATTTATTGAGCTGAGACAATGGCTTAACACATTATGCAAAATAAAATTCATGAATGGATATAAAACTGTAAAGTAATACTAATTTTTTATAAGGGGAACCCACATAGATTGGCCAGTTATGTTCTCCTTCTTCGGCTTTGTTATTAGAACCACCAAAAGTAATTTTTGACAATTTATCTGAGTTTATTTTAATTCCAAACATATCAGAGATCCTCATTTTCAATTATATGATAGTTGCTTGATTTAAACTAATTTAGTAACAGGTGATGAAGTTTCAAATATTTAGAAACTATTCAAAATGCTTGTGTCAATAAATACCAAAAAATCAAGTTATGTGTTTCATTTATAAAGGAATGGATATCAATTCAGATAGTTGCAGATAAAGATATAAAAGGTAATACAGATTCTTCTGCCTTTTGAGAAATAATGAAATTTGAGCAAACCCAATTCTGAACAAAGGGACACATGTGCTTCATCCTATCCCAGAATTTGTCATTTGTACTGAGGTTCATATGTGGGATAGAGGTTTGCTTAAATTTCTTCAAGTTCTTTCTGACTCTAGTTACTGCTATTGAATTTGTTCAGTTTACGGAATATTTTCTCTTTTTATGTGGCATCCTCTTTTCCTGCAGTATTCACATTAGAAATTTCCCTTATCTCTTTATTCGCTTCAAAACCAGTGAAACAAGAATATAAAATTATAGATGATATAAAAAACATAGACGATATAAAAAGGAAAAGATTGAGAAAGCACCTCTCCAAATTTAAATTTCATTGCTGGCATCCTGTTTTTCAGCTACACTCTGACCAGGCAGTTCTCTTTGGCTACCTTTACTACAAGATTGCAGGCTTCTCTTACTGTGCTTCTCTCTTTTTCCATCCATATTTCTGTTTTCTATCCCCATATCCTTGTTAAATTTCTACATGTAAGGGTGTGGCTAGCTCATCCTCTTTCCTTGTGCTCAACACTTATGCTTCGACAACCACGAAGGCAGGATCCTGAGCAGGATGTTGTCGCAAAACTACTTCCTGCATTTCAAGACTCATGTCCATTTTGAGTGCTGGATGTACCTACATGACCCAGGAATTCTATAAATAACAAAGAAATCATTCTTCTTCAGGTCAGAAGAAAAATATTTGCAGAAGCGCAGGATCAGAGTGGAGAATACCTGTGTAAATCATCTGAGGAAAATCCCTGATATATGGTATTGAGCAAACATCAAGAAAAGTTAAGGAGAGATGAGATGTAGTACAGTCTTTCTGTAACTCCTGGAGGTAAACTGTAAATAACATCCACTCTTTGTTCACGCAATAGTTCAAGAATGTGCAATCAATGCTTCATATTCACTTTCCTCTGTTTGAAATATGTAGAGTGAATTATGTTTTCTTGATTGAAACTTATAGAAAACCAAGTAATTCAAGTGTGTGTATGCTACTAATGTGTTTTTACATATATCCTCTGGATATTTAATTTAGGGTAGCATCCCCATTTTTTACAATATGTGATAATTTTTAAAGATATGTTTACTATTTTTTTTTACTAAGTTTAGGGTTGCACAACCTCTGTAATTAACAACATGTAAAATGTATTAAATAGATCCGACTTTACTGAAAGTTTCTTTAGGGGCAGGAAGCTCCCAAATATTACCTGATATATTTTTAGAGGCTTTTGGATGTCTGCATCTACTGTGTGCCTTGTATGTGTGTGTGCATCTACTGTGGCTTTGCTCAGTTAAAGTGTGATCCTTTCCTCTTTTTATTACTCAAATTATGGCATTCAGAGAAACGTAGATCGTTTACAATAATGGTATAGTTTCCTGGAATGTTTAAGTGGCTAACATTTAAATTTTCTTCCTTAGAAAATCCTTTTAGGGCAAAATCATTTAATCTGACCACTCCGTTGATATTTGAGAATTTTTCTAAATTCCTAGGCACAGAGTATTTCTATCTTCATGCTCATACCATTTTTATGATGAGGAACTCAGTAAATCCTAGGCAATACATTCTAATCTTTTTTTCCTGAGCTATTATTTATCTCCTTGTGAATTTCAAGACTTTGGGCCAATAAATTAATATTTTTTGGCTTGACAGCTCTCTAAATATTTAAAGAAAGTCAAGTTATCCAGCAAAAAGGTAAGAAATATATGAGACCCCCCAAAAAATAAGAAAAAAAAAGAAAGAAAGAAACTGTTAAGAATTCTCAAAACTTTTTAAGGTAATCTATACCATGCCCACCAAATAAATCTTAAACACCTTATTCTCAAGGCTCTCAGTAATCATACAAAATTAAGAACTCATATGTTATGGCCCATGCTGCCTCAACCCCCCCACCAAGTGATTCTGAATCATAGTATAATTGGAAGTGATTGATATGAAATATGGTCTTCTCTAAGTTTTGGTTGTTTGTACCTTTAATAAATAACAATGATGCTACCAACATTAAATCTAATTAATACAAATCACATAAATTCTTCCCTATGTCAAGTGGTAAACAGGGAATGCAAAAATCCTGCAGGTGTGCCCCAGCAGAGTCTAAGCCTAGGATGGATAATGGTACAGTAAAGCCAAAGAAAAGACTCAAAGACAGCAGTGCATGTATAGATATTGGCTGACCTTATTTACAGGGAGTCCAAGAGCTATTGACCGGACAAAGCATCTGCTGCTGGGATCTATATGCAGCAAGTTTTGTTTTGTTTTGTTTTGTTTTTGTTCGTTTGTTTTTTGTTTTTGTTTTTGTTTTTGTTTTTTAATCATAGCAAACCAACCCTAGCAACTATCAGTGCTCCTTTGTCTCCTTGCATGGTCAGTGTTTCCAAGGGAATCAAGGCCTGTCACCTGGACACTCTTTGTTAAAAGGGAAATACACCAGGTTTAAAAAAAAAAGCCACACTTCTCCTTTCTTCTCCTCACAAAACTTCCCCAGAGATAGGTCAGAATTAAGGGGAAGAATTTCTTGTCTTGTTCTTCCTGGAACCAACAACTTCCTTGAGAATAGTGTTGCACTGGTGTGGTAAATACATAATTAGTAGTCCAGAACGTAAACCATGTTTATGTGTCATGCAGATAAACTTCTAAAAAGTTATTGGCTATTTATGCATGTCATGTTTATTTGTGTTATTTAAAGTACTCATTTACATTTTTGTATCCCTTTGCTACATACGGACTACTTGGTACATTCATTAGTAATATTTTCTGTCATAAATTCTCTCCTGGTCTATATTTGGTCTAGACTAGATTCTTCTAAGTGAACTTTTATTCCAATGACCATTCCAGTCAATCTAATTAATGTTTATATAGTCTTTTCAAAATGTCTACTCATTCTGGTTTATAATTTATTGTTCTTTGATTGGTGGAACTATCCCTTCATATGTTTTGTTGAGTAACTTAAATATATTTATTCAAAGATTTCAAAATGTCTCATAAATTTCATTTCATTGTCACGATTGCTGGCTATTTTCCTAAACAATACAATTTTTCATGTTTTGAAATTACTTTCTGGGATCCTTTCTGTTGCCATAGTTTAAGGGTCAGCATCAGTTCATCCGGCCATTCCTTTGATGTCTGAGACCCATGGTAGACAGCCCAGTCCACAGAGTGGTTCCATACCCATTCATACAACTTCAAAAACAGCAGACTCACTAAATCCTGAGTAATACTTTCAAATCCTTTTTTTTTTTGAGCAATTATTTATTCCTTGTGCTTTTTTCTTTATTTCTTTTCCCCTTCTGTAATCATCCTTCTATAACCAATAGTTTATGGTTGCTCCATCACTCCTGTGCTCTTTCCTGTCATTTCAAATGACATTTCACAGCTCCTGCCTAAAGGGAGAGTGGGAATAATACAGGCCCAATCCAAAAGCTGGTGGGCAGTGTGGTTCACTTTCTGAGTGGGGCTGTGCGTGGGTCTTCCATCTTCAAAAGACCAATAGCTTGCTAAAATCTGCAGTATCTGCAGTATCTGGTAATAGAAACATGTTTTGCTTTTTTTTTTTTTTTCCCTCTCCATTAGACTTTCACAATGGAAACTCATACCCGGGCCCTACAAATAACTTTTCTGTATTATTTTCACCTTTGAAAAAGTTTTAATTCCTTCACCTTTCAGATGCCAAATTTTGAGCTACCACTGCCTGTTCCTTGACCTGAACCTGAGAATGCCTCAGCTTCAGTCCTTCTTCCCTCTTTATAATGTTGTTCCACCCTCAGCTCATAAATATGTTTATCTTTGTTCTTTGTATTTTTTAACTAGTTAATTTTGTTTGATACTTTCATTGTCACTGTTATATATTTAAAACAGAAAGAGTATCTCAAGGAAAGAAAATTTAAGAACATCTTAGCTGGAAATTCTTTCTGTGAATTTTCAAGCTTGAGTCATCACTCTCTATGGAAAAACAACTAGGTGGATATTACATTCCTAAGGTAATGGTTATGTTCAGAAGCAAGCTGCAGGAGATGAGTTAGGAGCCAAGCTGACACCAGAAATATAGAGATACTCAGGCCTCAGGAAGAGAAACTGGGCTGAGGCATCACCTGGGACCATCTGCTTTGTGGTCAAGAGAGAGCCACAACATCAACAATTACAGTTAATGAATGAAGTCTAATATCCCAAAGATAATTAAGAATATGCTATAGAAGTAAAAGAGGAACTAATAAGAAAGAAAAAAATCTCTAGACATCAAGAGTGAAGCTGCCAAGAAAATTTCCTGGTCTGTCTTTGGTTACGAAATGTTATCATGATAACATGATATCATGATAACAGATGATATCAAATGCCTCTGACCCGTGAGGCATGTCAGTCTATCAGTAGGGCCAAGACAACAGCAGTAGACTCTGCATCATGGTTCTATTACTCCATGTTGCTCCTGCCGTCCTCATTGTCATCATTTGTGTTCAATGATCTTATCCCCTATGTTCCTGGTAAGAAATGCATTTCAATAAATAACGTGAGGCTATAGTGCTTTAAACACATTCTTTAGATTAGAAAATTTAAAAGTGGTCCTATACTTGGGAACTTGCCATTCTTTATCTTGGTTTGAAAAAGACTACCAGGAACCAAGAAACAGACTCTTCAGTATAGAGAACAAACTGAGGGTTACCAGAAGGGAAGTGGGCAGGGGATGGGTTAAAAAGATAATGCGGATTAAGGAGCATATTTGTGATGAGCACCAGGTGTTGTATGTAGGTGATGAATCACTAGATCTACACCTGAAACTAACATTACACTGTATGTTAACTAACTGGAATTTAAATAAAAAGTTGAAAAAAAAAAGAGAAAAAGACTTCTAGGAAGTTATAAACCATTACTAAGAAACTAATTGGGCAAAGTTCAGAGATAACATTTTGATTGATTCAAAAGAAAGGTATTCAATACTTTCAGATCAAATGCTTTTGTAAACAACATATTTTAACCAAGATTACATTAAAATGGATTTCTTTGGACTTTAATTTCATGTTTGAGAAAAATAACAAAGGCAATTTCTAGCATATTGATCCCAAGAATAAAATATTTGCAAGAGGAAACTTTTGAATCATACACTGACTTTAACAAATTTAGCCCTTATATATTACATGCCTGCATTTAGTAAATTTTAGCAGTCTCTCCAGCTGCATTCCAGTATCCTCATCCATTCTGAGTTATCTGAATAGCAAAAAACAAGAAAAGATTCAAATCTATTGTAAATTTTGTAAGGAGATAACCTCCAATTCTTGCTTACTTATAGGCACTAGCTCATCATATATGTTCTCTTAGAGTGTATTTGAGTGTGATTTCCTCAGCTTCGATATACAGTTACTTTAAAAAATATAACCTTTATTTTCCTAATTCAGTAACAATACTGTTACTACAATGACTATCCTTTCAAACTCTGAACAAAGATATAGTCCCACAAGTAAAAGCAGATGAGGGCATCTCAGTCTTATTTCTTGCTAAATGTCACACATGGAAAGTTCTGTACAAGTTGTAAACTCATATATTTTCGGGGACTAAGAAGTTCATACAATAAAGGGTGATGGAGCCTTTAGAAAATTGGAAGTGTCATATCACCGGAAGGTGGAAAAAATGTGAAAAATATACAGATCCATTATTTTTTGGTCCATTACTTCGTCTACAGGTTGCTACATTCATCCCCAATTCCATTTTGAAAACTTTCACTTCAAAACAAAACAAATTAAAAAAAAATAAAAACCAAACCTTTTGCCTTGAACTATTCTTTTATATTTACTCTCATTAAAATTTGGTGAGACATGGGGTGCCTGTGTCTCAATCAGTTAAGTGTATGCCTTCAGCTCAGGTCACGATCCTAGGGTCCTGGGATCAAGTCAGGCTCCCTGCTCAGTGGGGAACCTCCTTCTCCCTCTGCCTCTGCAGTTCTCCCTGTTTGTGTTTCTTCTCTCAAATAAATAAAATCTTAAAAAAAAAAAAGTTGGTGAGACTTACTTAAGGCATTACAGAGAATTTTGTAGCATCTAATCTTACACCATTAATCCAATATAAATCTATGAATCTTAGGTTATTACTTATCTTTAAAGGCTGTATATAGGAAGAACTGACCTCTTCCAATTATAAAAACAATATTGTCTCTTAATCTTCCTTTTAAATTAATTTATAACTGATGATGTTTCCAAATTTTATTAAGATTATGAAATAATTTAGATGTATTTATTAACTTAGCATGGCAAACAGCAAAGCAGATTAATTTCTTCATTGCTGATACTATGCTTTTATTATTATGAGCCAGGGTATGTGTAAGAGGCAACCAAAATTATTACTGTTTTGGGCAGAGGTTCATCAGTGCTTACATGTAGTAGTCTAAATAATCTCATCCCAAAAAGATTGATATTAACAACTTCTTATGGATGCATCTTTACAACTAACATCTGTCGAGATGTTACTTTAAAGCAAGCTTTCTAAAATGTGGACCCTAAAGAGATTCCCATATGGTCAAGGGAGTCAAATCATCTTTATTTGCCTTTTTTTTCACCTCATGTCTCCCTAGTACTACCAGCTCCCAATTTTTATCATGTTCATGTACCTATTTTACAAGTAAAAGCAAGAATAATACATTTAGACTTCAGCAGATAAGAGGAAACTACTTCCAGGACTTATAAAATAAATACAGAAATGAAAATAGCTACTATTAATGCCTTAATATTTGGTATGCATTTTGTCAACCAAAATAGATTTTATATAACATTAAGTTTTATAGTATATTTGTTAGAAAGACTATCACTTTAGTTTGGAAACAACTTTTCATGGGCATATTGATTCATTCGTTTATCAAAATGACTTGTGGGCAAAGCATTTACATATAAGAGAGATATTTATAATGTCACAATATTCCTTAAATCTATTTTTTAAGCTTACTTATTTTATTTAGTAATCTTTACACCCAACATAGGGTTCAAACTTATGATCCTGAGATCAAGAGTCGAATGCTCTTCTGACTGAGCTGGCCAGGTACTCCCATTCTTCTTTCAACAAACAAATATTTACTGTAATAAAGTGTTTATTTTTCAGGTGTATGTTACCACTGTTATAAGAAAACGAGTTACTGTCTCCTTTTTTTCACTATTTTTTGTCATTTCTTCAGCAAATATTTATTTTTCATTCAGTTTGTACTAAGTATTTATATTTATTTCTGAGCTGCTCTAACAAAGTATCACAAACTGGGTGGCTTTAAACAACACAAATGTATTCTATCACCATTCTCAAGCTCAAAGTCCAAGATTAGTCTGAAGGATGTCTCATGCTCCCTCTGAAATCTGTAGGGGTGAATCCTTCCTTGCTTCTTCCTGGTTTGTGGTGATTTGCCTATGTTCTTTGGCGGTACTTGGTTTGCAGCTACTATACTTCCGTTATCACATGGCGTTTCCTCTCTTGCGTCTCTGTCTCTTCTCCTCTTCTTATGAGGACACCCATCATATTGGAAGAAGTCCACCTTGTTTCAGTATGGTCTCGTCTTAATTTGATAAATTCACTAAGACCCCATTTCCATGTAAAGTAACATTCATGAGTACTGAGAATTAGGATTTCAACATATCATATTGAGGAACACAGTTCAACTCACAACAGCTTATCCTATAGCCCTCCAAATTTACATCTTTCCTTTATGTTAAATATACTCTCTTAAGCACAATATCCCCAAAAGTCATAACCCATTCTAGCGTCAACTTGAAGTCTAGAATTTTATCTATATATCAACTCAAAAATTTCCAAATATTATCACTTCAATCATTTGAATCAGTTATGGATGAGACTCAGTGTATGTGTTCCTCTTTGTGGAAAACAAGTTATCTGCTTCTAAAGTCAATGGTAGTGAATTCATAGGATAGACATTCCCATTCCAGAAAGGAGAAATTGCAATGAATAAAGGGATCATGGGTCCTAAGCAAGATGACACCTTGGTTGGGCTGAAACCATTAGGTTTCAGGGCCATATTATAATCACCTGTGTCTGGGTGTTCTGTCTGGGACTGTTGGATGGCAGCCCTGCTCTTTAGGCTCACCAGCATGTGGGGTGAGGGGGTGGGCAGGACTCACCGTCTGCAGTCCACCAATGGCCATGCCAGTACATGCATGGTTCTGCCCTCAGAGTCATTCTTCCTTCCTTCGCTCTGACTCTGTCCCTTTCCTGACAGGATGGTGATATTTCTATTGGTACAAAATTTTCAAAATTTTGTCTTTCTCTTGTGAAATTCATGAAAGTCCAAAGCAATCAGACAAGAAAGTAGTCTACAGATCTTTCCTGGGTAACTGCATTTCTATTCCTGGCTCTGCTGAGATGGTTGTTGAGATTCATGAATTCCACACCTAATCTCTCAGCAAACAATTTCCCAGCCTCAATCTTAGTGTTCTCTCCAGAGCACACTTTCTTCTTTTTTGCAATATGGATAGGCTGAGAATTTTCCATGCCATCAAGTGAAGGTTCTTATTTGCTTAATACTTTATTCTTCAATTTATATCTGTCCTCTCACATTTTGTTATAAGCAATAAGGGGAAAACAGGTTACTTTTTCTACACTGTGTTTGAAAATTTCCTCGCCAAATATCCAAGTTCATCACTTTTAAGTTCTACTTCCCACTAAAAACTAGTACATCATCCACCCAAGTTCTCTTTCACGGATCTCCTTTTCTCTAATGTCCAATAGTATGTTTGTCATTGCCTTTTTGATCTGATCTCACCAGAAGGAACAAAATGATGTTCTTCTCTTGTATAATAGCTGGCAAGGTTTACTTTGGCTCTTTAAGCTCAAATACTGTGAAAACAATCACAGTGAGTGTACTAGCTACTCAAATGTGATTGTGAGACTGCTGAACAGTTTTTAATATAAAAAGCATTAATCATAACACTGGGGGCTCACTGTGGGTGGGAAGTCCTTAAGAACTGTTAATATCTGTAAGGTTAAAGTTAAAAAAATTGAAATCTAAGGATTGCTTATAAGTAGAGTAACAATATTAAAAAGTCATAACTCATAGTTTTAAATAATAAGCATAAATCATCATATAATGCTAATAATTTCATAATATCAGAGGAAATGATAATTTTTGTATTTCAACCAGGGTATCTGTGGTAGCCATGGAAGTGTGCCACCTACATCTTCCTTCAAGAAAGAACTTGCTGAGAGCCATGTCATTACCTGACAGCCTCAAACTGCAGCACACATGCCAAGGCTATGCAAATGTGAGATTTTCACTGACAAATCATGGCAGGTGTACCAGACTCCAAGTCATTTCCACCCAAGTTGGGGGTGGACTCTTTTAATGAGCAATCTTTGCCTTGAATTTCTCCATTGACATGGCTGAGAAATTCTCATAAATGAACTGCAGTCTGAAGGTCCTTGTACTGAATCCTCTTTTCTTCTAGGTTTTCCTTGCCCATTGGCATCCCCACTACCCTTTACCAATCACAAGTGTTTCCTCCTCAAAATCCTTTATGCTTCAAATTCCTTCCCATAATACCCAAACTGTCAGAATATTTATACCCAATTAATTACAGCTCACTTGACTTATAGGTCAAGTTCCACATGCAATCAATTTTCTCTCTTCTTCTACATTAAAAAAAGGTAATGATGAATTTAATGTTGGCAGCAAGAGTTTGGTAGTATTGAATAATTTCCTGTTTCAGATTAAACATGGATCCAGAAGTTTCGGTGAGACTCACACTGATGTGTTCTTTATATATTCTGGATGCTCCTAAATCAATAAGCACAGCGTAATCAAAAGTGAGTAAAGTGAACATTTCACCTTGGGAGTATTCATGAATAGATGCACCTTAGTGCAGTCCTTGGCTGCATTTGACTTCTGGAAGTATTTTTTCCTGTCCTGGTGAAGAATTTGGACATCATTTTTAATGTGCCTCATAACATGTCTTTGTTTTCTTAGTCAAAAAATTAAAGGAAATAACATTTTGGAAAACCATCACACTCCAGCAATCAAACTATTCGTAATAAGAAGTTCCTTTTTAAGAGCTTCCATTTTTGTAAGAAATTCTGAGCCTTAAAATTCATGATAACTTGATTCTAAAGTAACAGATTCAGGTAATTTTAGAAAAAGAATATATTTCTTATAGATACCGCTTTACCTAGTCATTTAAAATCATAAAAAAAAAGATTGTCTTTGCTGGTATTATCAGTGTCATAGGAAATGATATCATCTCATCTTTCATGTCATAACTCAGAAGAATACATTTAGCCTTGTCAGACAGCATATTTCCATACATTTCCTTTAAAGGGTTTTTTAAAAAATGTTTTAGAGTTTTTTTCTAACTCTAAATTTTGTGTAAATATACACAATTCCACTGCTCCTCTTCTACAAATTTAAAAAGAGAAAGAGACCAAATAATATCTGAGCAAACTTTTCCTCAAGGGCTAACATTTCCTTCAATTTGCATTTGCCTGATGATGAGTGATGTTGAGCATCTTTTCATGTGTTAACAGACACATGACCATCTGCATGTCTTCTTTGGAAAAATGTCTATTTATGTCTTCAGCCCATTTTTTAACTGGATTGTTTGTTTTTGTGGTGCTGAGTTTGATAAATTCTTTATAGATTTTGGATACTAACCTATTTCAGATATTTGCAAGTATCTCCTCCCATTCCATAGGTTGCCTTTTACTTTTGTTGATTATTTCCTTTACTGTGCTAGAGCTTCTATCTTGATGAAATACCAATAGCTCATTTTTGCTTATTTCAGAAGACTTGTCTAGTAAGAAATTTCTATGGTCTAGGTCACAAAGATTGCTGCCTGTGTTCTCCTGGAGGAATTTAATGGTTTCCTGTCTCACATTTAGGTCTTTAATCCATTTTGAATTTATTTTTGTGGATGATGTCAACAAGTGGTCCAGTTTCACTGTTTTACATGTTGTCCCAACACCATTTGTTGAAGAGACTGTCTTTTTTCCATTGTATATTATTTCTTGTTTTGTCGAAGACTAGTTGACCATATAGATGGGGGTCCGTTTCTGGGATTTCTATTCTGTTTCATTGATCTGTGTCTGTTTTTGTGCCAGTACCATACTGTCTGGATGACAACAGCCTTATAATATGGCTTGAAGTCTGCAACTGTGGTGCCTCTTTGCTTTTCTTTTTCAGGATTGGTTTGGTTATTTGGGGTCTTTTATAGTTCCATACAAATTTTAGGACTGTTTTTTCTAGATCTATGAAAAATGCTGGTGATATTTTCATAGGGATTGCATTAAATGTGTAGATGGCTTTGGGTAGTCAAACATTTTAACAGTATTTGTTCTTTCACTTCATAAGCCTGGGATGTTTTTTCATTTCTATATGTCATCTTCAATTTTTTTCATAAGTGTTCTATAGTTTTCAAAGTACATATTTTCACCTCTTTGTTTAGGTTTATTCCTAGGTATCTGAAGGGTTTTGGTGCAATTGTTTTTTCTTTTTAAAGATTTTATTTATTTATTTGAGAGAGAGAGAGAGAGTGAGAGAGAGCATGAGAGGGGAGAAGGTCAGAGGGAGAAGCAGACTCCCTGTGGATCTGGGAGCCCAAGGCGGGACTCGATCCCGGACTCTGGGATCATGACCTGAGCTGAAGGCAGTCGCTTAACCAGCTGAGCCACCCAGGTGTCCCGGTTTTGGTGCAATTGTAAATGGGATTGATTCCTTCATTTCTCTTTCTGCTGCTTCATTGCTAGTGAATAGAAGTGCAGTGGATTTCTGTATATTTATTTTATATTCTGTGACTTTGCTGAATTTATGGATCAGTTCTAGCAATTTATCAATATAGTCTCTTGAGTTTCCTATGTAGAATATCATGTCATCTGTGAATAGTGAGCTACTATCTCACACATATCAGAATGGCTAAAATTAACAACACAGGAAACAACTGATTCTGGTGAGGATGTTGACAAAGAGGAACCTCTTGCACTCCTGGTGGGAGTGCAAACTGGTGCAGCCGCTCTGGAAAACAGTATGGAGGTTCCTCAAAAAGATAAAAATAGAACTACCCTAAAACCTAGCAATTGCACTATTAGGTACTTACCCAAAGGACATAAAAACACTGATTTGAAGAGGCATATGAACCCCAATGTTTATAGCAACATTATCAACAATAGCTGAATTATGGAAAAAGTCCACATATCCATTGACTGTTTAATGGTAAAGAAGAGGTAATATATGTGTATATTTTACTCAGCCATCAAAAATAATGAAATCTTGTCATGCATAACAATGTGGATGGAACCAGGGAGTATTACACTAAGCAAAATAAGTCAGAGAAAAACAAATACCATATGATTTCACACATATGTGGAATTTAAGAAATAAAACAGATGAACATAGGGGAAGGGAAAAAAAACAAAAAAATAAAAAAAGAGGGAGAGGGAGGTATACCATAACAGACTTTTAAGTATAGAAAACAAACTGAAGGTTGTTGAAGGGGAGGTGGGCAGGGGATGGGCTAAATATTTCATGGGTATTAAGGAAGGTACTTGCTGTGATGAGTAATGGGTATTATATGTAAGTAATGAATCACTAAATTCTTGCCTTCAAACCAATATTACACTACATGTTAACTAACTGGAATTGAAATAAAAATTAGAAAAATAAAAAAATAATAAATAGGGGTGCTCAGTCAGTTAAGTGTCTGCCTTCAGCTCAGGTCATGATCCCTTCTTGGGATTGAGTCTCACATTGGGCTCCCTGTTCAGCAGGGAGTCTGCTTCTCCCTCGCCCTCTGCCACTCTTACTGCTGTGTGCTCTCTCTCTCTTTCAAATAAATAAAATCTTTAAAAAATAATGACAATAAACACAAATTAAAATGTAAAATAAAAAAGATTTTGCTTGAAAATAAAAGACTAGAAATTTCATTATTTTTTTCCATTGTTTTCCCATAGTTAAATTTTATTCTAAGCATTTTTTTTTTTTTTTTGCTATGGCAGAAATAATCACAATCCCAACAAATCCACCTACAAATTCAACTGATTTTGAAGGTTTAATGATAAGGTAATTTTTTTTTCATTTTAACAGTTTTTGTTTCAAGTCACATAGAAGATTACTTTACTCCTGCATCTTCTCAATGGTTTCTTCCTTATATTTGCCCTTTTCCTTTCCTACTTGGCGAGATTTGGCTTTGCGTTCAAGGATCTTTTTGTGGTCTTTGTCCAGTTGATAAGGTAATTTTAAGTGAGTTGCAGTATTTTGAAAGTAGTTTGACTACTTTTCTTAGTGAAGTAATTTAAAATTAAAAAGATGTGTGGTTTATTCTCTTTTCCTGCCTTTTTATCTGTTTATAATCTGATTTGTGACTCAAAAACTTAAAATACAAGCTCATTAATTTTAACTGAAGTTTTACTCTCTTTTCAGCAAGAATAGTATTTCTCAACAGCTTCATAAATACTGCTTTTGGTCCTGCAATATATACTTCTTTAAGTTTCTTCACATTTTAACGAATAAGTTCATAATAACTTTGCTGTGAGTATCCTAATTACCAAAGAGTTTAGATCGTTTAATACTATAATAGTGAATAGGACATGTAAATTAAAGATGGTATACAAAAGTAAGCGAAATTTATAGTTACTATATTCATCACAGTCAATAAAATATTATTGAGTACTTCGTATTTATCTAGCCTCCAACTAGATGTCAAAGATAGAGAAATATTTCATATTCATAGCCTTCACATTATTTAAATATTTAAAAAAATACAGGACAGAAATGCTAAGTAGGAAAGGAGAGATAAATATAAACTTGTTAAGGAGAATAAGAAAAATAAAATTTACTTTTCTTTCTACATTCTTTCTTCATTTTTATACTTAGCTATAATTCTCAATATTTCATTAAGAAAATAATATTTTATTGAATATTTAATAGTGGAATGGAATCATTTAACAGTGCATGTACTCCTTTATTGGACTATCAAAATAATATCCATCACCATTGTCTACATAATTTCTTAGCACTTATAATAATGATAAAGTCCCTGTTATTTTATTTTGGTCCTCACAATGCTTGTGAACCTAACTAAGGACATTTTTTAGCATAGCTTGAGAAAGGAATATTTTACTTGGGGTTTTGTCCAACTACTGATGTTATGAGGTTACATATTTGCTCAAAAGTTTGCTTGGTAATTTAAGAAGATAATTTAAATAATTCAAAATCACTTGGAGACAGTGATTCCATCTCTAAGAATGCCTCATTCTAATATCACCTAAACAACAAACTCTCTAACAGCAAGGGATACATTTCCAATATTTAGTTTATAGACTATCACATAACGGATGCCACGCATCAGTGGAACGGTTGCATACATTAATAAGTTGTTGAATATCAAAGGTTGACCTTCTTGATGTTATTCCTTAATCCTTATCAATAAATTATTACTATAATTTCTGTTTTTTAAATAATTTCATATATGTTATACAAGAAGGCAATGATATTTTGTTTAAACAAATTTTCTCATTAGGAAAAATCACTTTCCTTTACATTTGTGAGTGTTGCTTTCTCCAGCTTTAGTAGCTGGTTCTAATTGTCTGGAATGTGTTAAACTAATATGTGAATTTTCATGTTACATCATCCTAGATTTGTTAAAGGCTTCTAACTATCACAAGCTGTACAAGGCAAAGGAAGAGAGATGGAAAACAAAACAAAACAAAACAAAACAAAACAAAAGAATGAGAATCCCATCTTTGGATATGCTGAAATGCCAGAAATGGAATTTTAAAGGTAGGTGAGATTTTAGATGTTATCTAGTTAAAGCATTGTTCTATAACAAAGAATACTGAGTTCTGTGGAGGTGAATAATTCAGCTTTTCTGAGCTGGTTTAGGGCTCAGCATTGATTTAATCCAGATCAACTTGCCCGGATACTGTCTATTCACACATTCAATTAATTCATTTCCACTTTATTTTTTCCAAATGAAGCGTTCTGGTAGTTTTTCTTGTTCTGCTGCAAGAGTTTCTGCCTATTTTCAGTCATCTAGAAAACTAAAATTATTTTTTTTCTAGATGATCCTTGTTTATATATATATATTTTTTTATTTATGAGAATTTGAGAGATTATTCCTGATTTGAATGTGTTTTACAAAGAGTCATATAACTAACTACACTCTTTGATGATGATTGGGGTTTAGGTTTTTAGGGTTTTCTACTTTTCTGTCAAGAGTAACCTTCTTTCAAAGTTTTCATTTTGAGTCATGGTCAAATAGATGGCACAATGTAAATGGAAACATTTTTTTAATGAAGGAATAAATAGTCAATGAAAAATACAGTGCACTACAGATGAACTAAACAAATCATTTCCTAAAATATAGTTATATAGGCATAGAAAATCTCCCAGAGAAAAATAGTAAAGAAGAACAAATGAATCCTATTTACTGTATTTTGTTAGGCTATCCAGAATGTTGTTGGGCTTTCAAATGCAAGCGTATTTATTTTTAAATAATTAAAATTTAAATGTGTACCTGGTGGCTCAGTTGGTTAAGCAGCTGACTCTTGGTTTCATCTCAGGTCATAATCTCGGGGTCCTGGCACCAGGCTCCACGCTCAGCAGGGAGTCCACTTGAAATTTTCTCCCCCTGCCCATCGCCCTGCTTGCTCCCGCACTCTCTGTCTCTTGAAAATAAATAAATCTTTTTTAAAAATTACAAATTAAAGAAATGAACAAAATTCAAGTCAACTCCATCAAAAAAGAGAGAATAACTGTTGGCTTTTGGATGTTTATAAGTAATTTCTTTGTAAATATCTGTTACAAACAAATTCACATTGCAGGCTCAATTTAGTATCCAGAATTTTCACTGTGCATTATATTCACCATGCACTATATTAACATGGGATTAACAATGGTCCATAAATTTGATTATAACTTATGACTGGTTTCAGTCTATGATGTACTATTATCTGGGCGTGTGCTCTTTTCCCCTGGCTTCATGTTCTTTGCAGGGGGAAACTCTACTATGATACTTCTCCTTATTGCTCCTAATATTCATGAATTTGAGAGAAAAAACAGGCCCTATGTGTCTCAGCAACTAATGGGATATCTTTTGATATTTACATGCCTACACATATGATGTGTTGTAGTCTTCTCTTTCATATGCAGTAAAAAGTTTAGCCCCTTTTCTGCAGAGGTCTGAAAATGTGAGACAGTGCCTGAGTAGCTGAATTCATCTAATTCAGGTTTCCTGCAGATTTAAAGCCTATTGATTTTCATTTGCCTGCCTCCTTTTCCCTTTCTCAATTGGTTCCAAATTCTGGTACAGAAGAGAATGTATTATTTATTAGGCTTTTTAAAAAAATGTAATAATCACAATGTAATTACAACTTTTTTTAAGTTTATAATTCCTAATGTTTGGCTACCCTAAATAAATATGTAAAATTTTGCAAATAAATTATTGTGTACATGAGAAATGATTTTAGATCATCATTCCAGAAGGGTTTTATTTTGTCAAGATGCATGAGGATTGGTAAGTTTTCTGATAAATAGCATAAAATTATTTTTTAATTATAATTTAAACAGAATTTGAAGAGACAGCCCATTCATTATCCTTATCTATGTTGATGCTTGCTATTTTTGAAAATCTTGCTAAGTTGATCAACTGTGTAATTATTTTTTATCTGCATTTCATTGATTAGTGACATTGTAAAATATGAAGTGATTAATTAGCAATTTTTTTGCATCCTCAAAAAAACTTAAAAAATTTAGAAGTACTACATGACCTGTGTTCACTCCATTAATTCTTTGTTTTCATTTCCTGTTACTTTCCCATCTATTTATTATGACCACAGTGGCTTTTTTTAATGCGTGCATAAAAATCTATATGTATACAGATTTAAAGCTTTCTCCTGCCCGAAGTTTGATAATAATTTATATAGAGCTTGTATCCTGTTACTTTCACACGTCCTGAGTCTTTATCTTATGCTAGTACATTTACTTTTGCAAATAAGATCTTTAAAATCTGCACTAGTTCCATTTTACTATAATGTTTATATATTACTCCCAGTCACTTAGGTTTGTATTTAGACAAAAATAAACATCTTTAATTTTCCTGTGAAAATTTTAAAAACCTCCTTATATATTGTTAATTTATTTTTAATAAGATGTTTCATCTAATACTACCTCCCAGCATTATGATTTATTAATTATTTATTAAAATTAACATACACTTATTATGATTAGCACTGAATAACGTATAGAATTGATGAATAGATCAGTGGTCAAGTGTCAGGTGTAATGGGATATAGGTAAGGTGAAGTAAGTGAAGTGTGGGGGATTCTTTTAGGTTGGTGGAACTATTCATTTTTCTTAAAAGATTATCTATCTATCTATCTATCTATCTATCTATCTATCTATCTATTTAGGGAGTGTGTGTGCAAGTGGGGGAGAGGAGCAGAGGGAGAGGGAGAAGGAGAGAATCCCAAGCTGACTCAGCGCTGATCACAGACCCCATTGTGGGACCTGATCCCATGATGACAGCAAGATTATGACCTGAGCCAAAACCAAGAGTCTGTTGCTCAACTGACTAAGCCATCCAGGTGCCCATTTGGTGAAATTATTCTATATGATACTGTAATGATGGATATATAACATTATGCATTTGTCAAAATCCCTAAAATTTAATAGCAAGACATGAATTTTAATGTATGTTAATTTTAAAAAATCCTAGGATTTTGAGGAATACAGGAAGGAATGCAGACATTGACAAGATAGTCTAATTGTATTAGAAATATATGAAACAACTTTGCTGAAGCAGATCGAGGAAATGGTGCTTATATGCATAATTTTAGAATGTCTAGAGTCTATAATACTAATGGCAAAAAATTTGCATGTACTGTATTAGCTGATAATAATAGAGGTTAATTATTTTACTATGTCATAAATTTATACTGAAATTGAAAAATTAGGTAAGTGGAGAATAGTTGGTAGTATCCAGGTTTGTTACTGTTGGAGTGGTTATTTACAAATCTACAACGGGAGGAGGCTACAGTGATCCATGTGGCAGTGGATTAGAGATGAAGATATTAGCATAAACTCATTTTTGGCTTCATATAGGTACGGATGGTTTCATTAGAAATATTTATACATGTGTATATATCCACAGGTTGGTTTACACATATTTATTGCCTTTGTCTGCCAACCAAAAATCTGTAAAAACAATGACACTCGGTTGCAAGAAGGACACATAACACTCAGATCTCGGTTCCTAATACCATTCTTCAATAAAATTAGTCAGAGTTCCTTGAACAAATGGCTGATTCCAGGGTTGGATTACGTGATTTATAAGATGAGCCTGGAGCATACTGTAGTGTCAGAAAGCTAAGAAGTGCAAGGAGAGGAGAGGAGTGTAGAGGAAGAAAGGAAGGAAAGAGGACAAACACCGTATAAATGAAGGAAGATCAAGGGGACACAGCAGAATTCCCCAGTGGCTAAAACTGGAAAAATTTGCGCAACAAAATATATAAGTTGGTATTGGATTGCAAGCCAAATATAAGATAAATATCTATGAGTTCATTCTGATATAAATGAATGACTGAAAAAAAATAAAGGGGTAAGAATAAAAAAATTCCTTCATTCAGGATTCTACATAATTGATGCAAATACTCTGGCTTCAGGGAAGGGTGGCATAGCTCCTTCTCCTTAAGGGTGAGCTGTGCATAGTGACTTCCTTCCAAAGAGTACAGCATCGAAGCAGTGAAAAAATAATGGCTTAACAGCAGAGAAAGCTGACAAACACTACATCAGTCAAGGTCAACATCAAATGAGATGAATTATATTGATAGTATTTACTTTTTATATGATAAGATTAAAATGGCAATTCACCTTTGTGGTCTTTCTCTTCACAAGCTATAACCCTAGCCTAATCATGACCAAAATACTGGAAAAATTCTGATTTTGTAGGAGCATCTTACAAATAAAAAAATAAACCCAAAAAAACATAAAAGCAAAACTAGCCAGTGCTCCTCAAAAATGTCAAGGTCATCAAAAAGAAAAAAAAAAAGTTAAAAAATCTGTCATAGATAAGTGAAACCTAAGAAAAAATGACAAATGTCTTTAAGGAGACATAGTAGTATTATGGGGGAGAAAAAATAAATGAGGTAAAATCAAGGAAATCTCAATAAATTATGGACTTTATTTAATAAATAATCTAACAATATTAGTTCATTGGTTCATTGATCATAGCAAATGCATCATGCTGATATAAGATGTTAACAAGAGGAGAAACTTGGGGGTGGTAGATAAGGGAAGCTCTCTATACCATCAAAGCTGAGAGCATCACAATTCTGGACTTCAAGTTATATCACAAAACTATAGTACCCAAAACAGTATGGTATTGGCATAAAAATAGACACAGAGATCAATGGAACAGAATAGAAAAGTCAGAAATGTACCCACAATTATATGGTCAATTAATCCCCAACAAAGGAGGCAAAAATATAAAATAGGAAAAAGTCTCTTCAACAAATGTGTTGGAAAAACTGGACAGCAGCATGCAAAAGAATGAAAGTGGACCACTTTCTTGCACCATCCACAAAAATAAATTTGAAATGGATGAAAGACTTAACTAAATGTGAAACCTGAAACTATAAAAATCCTCGAGGAGAACATAGCCAGTAACCTCTTTGACATTGGCCATACCAACTTATGAGACAACAATATGTCTCCTCAGGCAAGGGAAACAAAAGCAAAAATAAACTATTGGGACCACTCGGTTTTTTTAAAAATAAATCTAACACTCTTTTAAAGAATGAAGTCAGTTATAATATAAAGTGAAAAACAAAACAAAACTTACAGACAAGGATGATATCAAAGCTGAATTTCCCAAGCCAATTCCAAGTTCCTTCCTTTCCCCAGCTTGGGATCCTTCCAGCCTGTCCTGTTAGAGGAAGGGTTGGCTGCTCTACTTTGACCCCTCTTACTTTTCAGTTGCTCACAAGCAATTCACTTTGCTGCCTTTGCATCTCTGAAGTAGGAAAGGAAGAGCAATGATAAAGAAATGATAATGATAAAATTCTGACATCTAGAAACCACAAAAGAAGGAAGAACCTGGACTGGAGCCTGGAAGGATTATTTTTAGAGGAAAATTTTGACAGTATATATTGCTGTAAGTGATGGATATTATTTAACATTAGCCTAGAATAAGATAGTCAATTAATATGATGTCTGCTTAGATTTCCTTTTTGGGGCTTATGGCCCCAACTACGAGCCTGTGTGGGTGTCATTGTCTGCAAACAGGTCACAGCTGGACTAGTCCACAGAAGTTATCCTGAGTTACCTGGAGCAGCTTTACCAAAGTTGCTTGGAGCTATGCCACTCCTGAAAGGTGATACCTCTTGTCAATGAGTAATGTAAACATGTAAAAATTTCTGTGTCCTGAGTCAGAACACTTAGTTGATGCCCTTTATGCTCCTAGGGGCTTCTTGGGATCAGGATAAAGCCGGACTCAGCTGATGCCTTCGTTTTCTCATTTCCATCCCTCATCCTCTCTCTCTCTGTTCTGGACAGTTTCATCTGAGCACATTCCCTTGGTAAACGCTTGCATAAGAATCTCTATTTTAGTATATGCTTCTAGAGAATCCACCTAAGAGAAAGAAAAAAAAATGCCTCAAATGTTGTACCTACCTCTCCTTTCTTCTTGAATGTATGGCTTCATCCAATGTCAATCCCATTTTTATGATGAAGTCACCTTCCCTCCTCAAACTAACATTTTTCATGGCCTTCAGTAAAAGGAAATCTTTAAAGTACTCTGTTATTTTCAGCCTGAGTGAAATTCAAAAAGAATCATTAACAGTGTTATCTAACTAGGACAAGATTTAAATATATCTATTTAAATATATGTCTACATACAGTTCTAACATGAGATTAAATATATGCAGAATATAATGTATGCCTATGTATGTAAATAGTTAATATATAATAAATATACAGTGCACATATATTAATATAGTCACATTTTAAGTATAATGCATATTCAGTATAACGGGATAAATTTTATTTATTATTTATAGACACCACTAATAAATTCACATAGTTAAATATTAGCATTATGACAACTATAAATAAAGAGCTTTTGCAAAATTTAGAGAAGATAATTTGCAAAACTGCAGTATTCAATTCAATTTTCTTTAGAATACTATTTTTTTAATAAAGAAAACATAGAGGTTTTTTGTTTCAATAATGAAAGGCAACAACATGCCAGAAATGCAATGTTGCCTCCAGTATGGTAATATATTCCTTTTGAAAACTGTTTTGCTGTGGACAGAACATAGTTTAAATCCTGAGTACACAGGAGACAGCAGTTGGCATGTGCTCTTCAGTTTGACAACTCAACTTAGGTTTTATACAGCTCAGCACATCTTTATTAGTACATCAAGCACTGTTAGGGCTCAGAAAAGAAGGAGCCATGCTTAGGTATTCATGAGAGGTGGAGTAGTTAAGGAGAAAGTTTCTATAAAATGCAGACTGTTAAAAAACCATACAGTTTTGTGATTTCCTCTCTTCCCCACCACCCCAGCCAAATGGTAATTTCAAAATTATTTTATTAAAATGAATATTTTGATTCAAGCAGAAAAAAGACATTCTTTGAATACTGAATAAAGGCAAGATACTGTGTTGGTCCTAGGTTTGTGGATTAAATGAGACATATCATTTTCATTAAATATATATATTAAAAATCCACCTGGTTTGTATCTTTATGGAGTGAATAGTTATGTTGTTGTTGTTGTTGTTTTTCTATTTATGTACAGACCCTGTTTGAGTTTTCTATTTTTCTAAGAGATGTTCTTCTGAATCTCCTGCTGTTAAATATCGTATTACTCCCTTTTCAACAGAAGATATATTGAGGTTATAATCTAAATCATTTTCAAATACCTTAATCTTGGATCCATTGTCATTTTTTAATTTAATCCTGCAGTACAACAAGGCAGAGATTCATTCTCACAAAATGAAAATTATTATACGCTCAGTTTTGCCACAAAGATATTTGAATTCATTAGCACATTGCCATAACCTATCAAAGCAGTACTTGGACCTGATAACCATCAATACAAGTTAATTTTCCTGCACTGATGATATTATAATTGCCTCCTTACAGAAGAGCAAAATTTAAGTATCTTAGTCACCCATATGACAAATAGAAACTTACTGAAAACTTTGGGTAAATTCAATGTCCAACCCAGTTTATGAAAAAAACCTGGGGATTGAGCAACCAGAGATAGTTTCCAAATTGTAAGTAATTTATGACCTTGCACAGACGTTATCAATAAGCAAAAATCTCAGAGACTATTAGGTTTCTTTGGTTTTTGGTAAAATCATATTCCTCAAATGGAAATCCTGTTGAATCCCATTTACAAAGTTGCCAGAAAGAAATCTAAATCTAAATGTTTCAGAGCCAAGCATGAAATTATTTGCAGAGGAGGTAGTACAGGCAGTCCCACTAGGATCTTGTTATCTAGCAGTTCAGATAGTTTTAAAAGTTATCTGTATTTAGAACATAGGCAGACCAGACTTTGGAAAAATATTGCTAATTTTGGGTTTAGCATTTGAAAGACAATTGCTAGTTCGTTATTGGTTATTCATCAAAATTGTCCGTGCTTATGAAGGGCATCAAATAATTCTGAGCACAGAAGTACTCAATCATATTTGATTGAGGTCTGAGAAACATTTAAATAATAAGGGAGCAGTACACCAAAGCTCTCACGTCATGTAGAAATGGTATATTACATAGCATTCTAAAGAATGAATTGTAGGGGTAGTGCACTGCATAAATGAGAAAGTAGCATCATTGCCTGTGAAGCTAACCATAGAGCTCTCAAAGGCAACCCCACTGCCATTATTGTGTGGTCTGAATTCTATGATTCAATCTCATCCAAGTCAAAACATGCTACTAGATTCACAGAAGTGTCCAGATGGAAGACTAGATTGTTCCTTGAAATCAGCAGTGTAATGACTGTAGGCTGTAAAACTAGATGGAAGAAGGTAAGGGCAAGTCTGTGCAGGGAGCAGAGATACAAACTCTTTATTTACTAATAGAGGAAAATAGGCATCATTTAAGGAAATCACTTGGATTTTATGCACTTTTGGGTTCTAGTCAATGTATTTGCTATATGCCGTATATACAGGCCTCAATGAGTGGGCAAAAGTGAACCTCCTATAGAGTATTCATTTGTGAATTTTTTTCTGGGTATTATTATTCTTGGGAAGAATTATTAATATGAATTTCTCTGTGCTTCTACTCCCTCATCTATAAGATTAATGTTAATAGATAATATTATCTATCCTCAGGAAGATATAGAGTAAGTTATGGGGATGCCGAACAATAACATAGAAAGGGGACAAATAATAAATATAATCCTTTTCCCAGCTCAGACAGAGATTGGAATGTTAATACTGCTGTCTGAGTCCAATTCCTTAGGAATTACCTGGATTCATAAAATAATTGGACATGCTATGCTTAGGCTGTGCACCCATGATCATAGAAATGACTAATATAAAGAATATACTCAATGTCAACAAGAAAACATAATTTTAAAATAAAGGGACTTAAAATTATCAAAAGATACAGATCAGTGCATAAGCAGAATATGAATTACGTCAGAACACAAATGGTAGTTCTATGGAGCTACAAGTGTCCCTTAACAGATTTACATCTAATATACTCTAGATGTTACTTATAACAGAAGTAACTTTAGAGAACAGAATTAAAGCTTTGTAATAACAAACTATTAATGCACCCTCTAACCCAAGACATATTTCTTCTGGTCAAAGTATACATTCCAATGCACATATTCTGCACATATACCAATGTGCAGAAATGGACAAGAAGACACTATTAAATGCTTTTCTTTATCCTTTATTATCTACAGAGCTAATAAAATACTTGTTACTCAATATAGATGATACAAAAGGCATGGTTAAAGTGCATAACTTAAATTGAATAAGGAGGAAATATGTATGGAGAAAGTACTACTCTGAAAAACTTTTAGAATCAGGAAGTAGGAATAAAGGAAAAGGAGATGATGAAAATATAAAACTAAATCTCTTTCCCACATAGCAGCTTTTTTTTTTTCATTTTGTCTTATTCAGTAGTCTTGGGGGCAACATTTAAATTTATATGAACACACAGAGGCTTATATTAGTGCAAAAGATGCAATATCATTGGACTTTACAGGGTATAATTCTAAAGGCACTTGGGGTGGATAATTATTTACCCCATCTAGCCAACTTAGGGCAAACTTTGAATGCAGCTCCATTATCAAGTGTCAGGAACAGTCAAGTTCTATGACATCTGCTTGAGTATATGACTAAGTAAACTAACAAGTTTGCCATTATTACCTGCTCTGTAGGTAAACAGTATAGCTGATAAAGCAGAAAGCTTAACCATAACAGGTAATGGTGTGGGTCAAATGGATAAAATAAGGAAAAAGGCAGATATCATAGCCGATGGCAAAGATGGTTACTTTTTTTTAATCATCATTAATAGACTTCAATCCCCAGGGAAAGATGTCATCATGATAGCCCTATGTGACCAGGTCAGTGCAAGAAAATAGTACTCTTAGCCATTTCTCTTCTATCTGTCACTTAGTAATGGCTGCCATTAGAAGAACTTTCCACATTGATTTCCTTTAGAAAGAAGATTGGATTCTTGTTGGCTTATAAACATTCCCTAAATCTACCATGTATATAACCTGAACAAAAGAAGTGACCCGAGTCAGCTAATGACTCCATGTATGGGAAGCTGACTACAACTCCCTGTTCTTGGTTTTTAGGTTGTATTTGCCATTTTGGTAAGTTTTCATTTGACCTGAAGACAATATTTACCAATGAACCAGATAGTATGGGGGATGCTGAAGAGTGGAGCCTTTAATCCCTGAACAGTAACTAGTTGAGCAGCTATCCAGTGACTCATATACAGGAGAAGCTCGGCAGCGTGATGGGTGTGGGGGATAGAAGACAGGCGGCCTGGCGTAATCTTGTTAATATGCTGAAAATTGACCTCTTAGAAAATAGGCCAATGATATTTGATATAGTCTTCACCTAAAAAGAATAAATTTATTAGGACATCTCTGGTTTAATATTTTTTTTCTGGTAAACAAATCATAATCTACAGATGTATGGAGAAACATGACTACTAGGAAAATGCGACATAGACTATCCAACTATTTGAATATAAAATGAAAATATATAGTAACCTGAGTTAGGTCAATCACATTTTCACCTTGGCGAATTATAATCAAGAAGCAATTTCCCTAGAATTTTCAAGAAGTGAAATACAATTTTCCTAATCACTTGAATGAAAATTATAACTTACTTCCAAATTCATTTTTAACCACCCCAGTCTTTTTTTCATAATTCTTATTACATCCTAATATAGTATATAATTTACTTTTCATTGTTTATTATTTACTAGCTATCTTTCTTCATTATAATATAAGATGCACAAAAATGGGACCCTATTCTTGCTTTATTGATTTATACTAAATCCATTTATTAGTGAAAATTATGTAATAGGTACACAAAAATACTGAATGAATGAATGTGTTCAAAGCAACTGTATGTTGGTCTGGAGCTACTATGAACCATGTGCAAAATAAAAGTATGGGGATTGTGGATGGGCTTAAGATTTTGTATTTATATGAATTATAGAAGTAAAGCACCAGAGAGGAAGAAGGAGGAAGAAGAGAAAAGAGATAAGGGACCAGGGGTAGAAAGGAAAGAGGAAATAATGGGAACTAGGAGGAGAAAAGTATAAAGAGGGGGAAAAATGTGGAGTAGAGAAGTAAGAGCTCATTTTTAGAGGTCTTTTAGTTTTGTCCCTATGATCCTTCATTGTTTATCTTTCTGAATTCCCGAGGAATTCTGTAAGAGGTTCCCATATATAAATACAATAAATCACATATTTTCCAGACATTTAAAAAGTGGATTTCCAGTTCTTGATATGAAAAGGCCTGATGAGAAAGAATAAGTCCACTGAAATTCACTACACGGTATTTTTCTCTAGTTCCATAATAATATGAAGAATAATAGCAGTAAAATCATTTTGATAGTAAGCACAAGTGTTCTCATTTTTACTTAAAATGAATGCAATCCAGGTACATTTCAAATTCTTTAATTTGATGCTTTTGGAGATATGTGCATTTTCCTCATTTTGAATAAAAGTTATAAAAATAAAATTGAGGATGTTAGGAGTAACACGTTACTTCTAGTCTACAATAGTTAGAGTTGACTGCCTTTTCTCTTTGACCTTGAAGAAAGAACTAATGCTAACGAGGAACTCTTATTTTTGCATGTGGAATGGTTCATATACAAAAACAAAAAACAAAAAGACATTAAAAATTCACGTGCTAGCATCTGTGGTGCCCACAGACCTTAAATAGAGTTGAACGCTTTACTCTCAGTGATGAACAAAAATATCCCTGTGTTGACAAAATATAAACTTGTAGCTCCAACACTTCGATTATTTAAAAAAGATAGTGAAAAAATCTAAATTAGATATAAAATAAACTTGATTGCTTAAATAAGGATTCTGTGAGAAAAACTAAAAAAAATATGATCATTTGGTGAAGGCCACTGAATACTAGAGCTGGAGTTTATTCCCTTATTCAGCACTCAGTAATTATGCCTTGTAGTGTTTTCTTTTTAATTTTGTTTTAATATTAAGGAATTGATATTACAATGGATTATCTAGGGTAAGTATTGGATCTACTAAAAAAGAAGCAAAACAAGGCAGGCAGACCACTTCCGTGCCACTGAAGTTCATTGTCCCTTGAGGATAAAACAGAAAAAGTGTACCTTATTAAAAAACTAAAATAAGTGAAATAACCTAAAACATTCATGATTTGAATGGCTTTTCCTCTATCCACATGTTACAGGCAGAATAATGGACTCACTCAATTAAAAGAAGAAGAAGGAGGAGGAGGAGGAGGAGGAGGAAATAAATTGATATTGCTAAATCAAAAATCTCAAAATACTGTTGTTGACTTTGAAGATGGGTGAAGAGAACCAGAAACCAAGGAATGTGGGCATTTAAAAAAACTGGAAAACAAAAGCCTATATTCTCCCAGAGAGCCTCCAGAATGAACACAGTTGTGTTGACACTTTGATTTTAGCTTAGCGTGACCCATTTTGGACTTTTGACCTCCAGAAACCATGAAATAAATTTATGTTGTTTTAATTCCTACCTTATGGTAATTTTTACATCACCCATAGGAAATTAGTGCACCGAGTCTCTCACGTGGGACTCTGTCCCCCAAATTAGAATTCCTTTCTAGATGTCCTTCTTACTCAGGCTTGGGTAACTTTAGCTTTCATTCTTTCCTTTTGTTCACAACTTTTATTACTAATGCTTTGAAATTCCTTAATTAGTTTACATGATTTCTCATTACATGAAGTAAATAATCTTTTCTAAAGATTTATTTATTTATTTGAAAGAGAGAGAGAGAGAAAGTGCATGAGAAGTGTGCTGGAAAACAACAGAGGAAAAGGGAGAGAGAGAATCTCAAGCAGACTCCCTGCTGTGTGCAGAGCCTGACAGGGGGGCCGGGGGGGGGGGTCGAAATCACAATCCTGAAATCATGACCTGAGCCAAAATCAAGAGTCAGATGCTGGGCGCCTGGGTGGCTCAGTGGGTTAAAGCCTCTACCTCCAGCTCAGGTCATCATCTCAGGGTCCTGGGATCGAATCCAGCATCAGGCTCTCTGCTCAGCGGGGAGCCTGCTTCCTCCTCTCTCTCTGCCTGCCTCTCTGCCTACTTGTGATCTAATCCCTCTCTGTGTCAAATAAGTAAATAAAATCTTAAAAAAAAAAAAAAGAGTCAGATGCTTAACTGATTGAGCCACCCAGGTGCCCCAAGGTAAATAATCTTAATTTGGGTTAATAGTACTTTATTCATTTCAAGGATTTTCTAATTAATAACTTATTATTTTAATTAATCAATCTGAACTGAATGTTTCAGGTATTTCTCATTTCCAAATCTGTCTTCAGGACACTGCTAGAGCTCTCTCTCTTTATTTTTATTCTATTCCTATCTACTTCTGAAAGGTAAATTGCTTTTTATTACTTATGCATTTTACTTTAATTACTCAGCCCAGCACTCAAAATCTCTGTGATAGGCAGCTCCTAGGAAGCCCTGAGACTCCTACTTCCTGATGCACATACTTTGTGTAATCCCCTCTTACTGGTTGTGAATTGGTTTGTGAATATGACAGGACATCACTAGCGTAAATATGACAAAGAGATTTTGCGGAAGGGATTTATGTCCCTCATCAGTTGACTTTCAGTTACTCAAAATGGATATTTTCCTGGATGAAGCCTTAAAAAAAAATGTCAGAGAGAATTGAAGGGAGAGAGAGATCTTTGTACTGGCCTTGAAGGAGCAATCTGCCATGATACATGGAGAGTAACACGTGACAGGAATTGTTGAAGGTTTCTAGAAGCTCAGAATGTCCCCAGTTGATGGTGAGAAAGAAAGCATGACCCTCAGTCCCACAACCAAAAGGAATTGAATTCTGCCAATAACCAGTAAGGATCAAAAAGGACTCTGAGCCTCAGATGAAATCACACCCCTGGCTTACACCTTGATTTCAGTATGATGGAACCTTGAACAGAGAGTAATAAAAATGTACTGGACTTCTCATTCATGTAAACTGTGAGATGATAAATACACATTGTTTTAAGTTGCTAAACTGGTCATAATTTGATGTGTAACAATAGAAACAATTGCACACTCATAGTAGTATTTGCTCAACATACCTCTCTTACTTCATTTCCTTCTCTACCTTTACACAACTATCCATTGTTCAGGCAAATAGGTACATTGAATAAAGGAGAAACCATACGAATACTGCCCCCATATCCTTCAAATCCTTGCTAGAGGCACTAATCTGCAATCCTTTTAGCAATACGGTACTGCTTTCAGTTTACTGATTTCCTAAGTAAAGGTGGTTCTAGTGGCTTCCATTTGGGTTTTACACCATTGCCCTCATTTCACAGGTCAGGGAATCAGTCCTGCGATTCTGCCAATGTCTGTTTCAATTATGCATTTTGGAACTGGAGAAATAACCAAAGGGTGTGTTTGAGGAGAGACTGGTTCTACTGTGAAACGAACCTGAGCTAAAATTCTATTGAGTGCCATAGCCTTTTCTCTGACTGTTGTAGGCCACAGTGATATTTTGAATCTCCTGGAATAAGTGTCCATTCAGAGCAAGTGTCCAGCAACCACCAGAAAGACTGCTTATTCCTTTTTCCACAAAACACAATCACTTTGGCAGTAGGTCGCTTTGGGGAAGTTTGAGAGAAAGATTAACAGTCTATATTTTTAGCAGTGTACTAGGGTCCTTACTCTAAGAGACCTGGTCCCCCTTTGTTCAAGTGGTTCTAGGCTCATAAACAGGCTCAAGTAAGGGAATTGATTGAGAAACTATGATTCTTTGTTTTGGTAACTCAAATTAAACTTTGGTTTACTTGACCTGGAACTCTTCTACTTACACAGATCAATTAAGAATTTATTAGACTACCCCTCTGCTTCTCTTTTAGGGACGCCATGGTTTTCACAAGTCAGACTTCTCTGTTTGCTGCTTGACTTGGCTGTTAATTATAGTAACCATGTCCACCTTGTCTTTTGCGATTAAATGCTGCCACTTGACCCCTTGGCATCTAATTATTCCTATTGAATTTAAGAATCTCAGTTCAGTGGCAGCAGTCTCTAATCTGTAGAAAAGAACAACCACAGAACTCCTCAAGAATGCTGGGTCTCCTCTCACAAATATATCTTTCACAGATATGGTAAAAGGTGTGTACCCTTGAGTGGGTGAACAGGTCTTAAGTGATAAATCCACTCTAACATACAAATCTCCCTAAATTTTTCATACTTTCTTCTACAGGATACCAAGGCACTTATGGCATCTCAACATAATTTATCATAAGCCACTTTTTTGGTCTATATCTCAACAAATCAATGAGACAAACTGTTAAAGACTTTTCAAACCCTTCAAGCTACAACACGGGATCCAAAATCTCTGCATAGTGGGTCCATATCAACAATTTGGTTAGATTCAAATTAATATTCCTTCTGACATATCCTAGACTCTTAATATCTATTTCTCAGCCTATCTTTAGAATGTATGCTTGTATAAATAGGAGTATTCATGTAGTTCTTTTGGAGTATAGATATCTTTATGGGTCACATTTTGTACCTCATCCTTCAGCCCTACTGATACTAGAATCTAGCTAGTTAAAGGTCTGGAAGCAAAGAGGAGTAGCAAGGGTGGATCATGACAGGAATCCTGTGAGTGTCTTGCCCACTAACTACCTAAAAGGAAGACATTACAGCTTTCTTAGTCAACCTCCTCAGGCAAGAACTTGGCAGAATATTGTCTCCAGCTACACCAGGACCTCCTCATATGCCCCATTCTGATGTTCAGGATCTCATCCCTTTCCAGTCAACGCATGCACTCAATAACACATACCCTGTGAGGTTGGGAATTCAATTTGTGGCTGTAATTCAACCACTCACAGGATGAAGCTCTGGATTTGATTTTAGAAATCTCATCTTTGTGGATACGGGAGATAAGGGTTTCATTCAGGGAAGACATAGACACTTCCAGGACTTTCATGCAGGGAATTTAAAGCCCTGAGCTCATTCTGTTTCTCTACTTTGTGCAGCATTATTAGGAGCAATCAGCCAATCTCATTATAATCATTAATTTGATAAAGATGTTTTATGATAGCAAATATATGGTCACTCAGAACCTTTCCTCTTGTTAGTATTTGGTTAGGAGTATCTAACAGTGATAATTTACGTATCTCTACTGCCACCTCTTGTCATGGATGATCAGTGCCCTCTTTGCCACTAGAAATAGAATAATTAGTATCTTTAATTAGAACCAGATTAGTGAGTCAATTTCACAAACCCCAGAACTAATTCAGAGAACTCATCCTTAAGATTCCGTCCCTCTGAAACCAATCTCAGTAGCAAAATCTGTAATAGTCAGGGTTCTCCAGACAAACAAAACCAATAGGATAAACACACACACACACACACACACACACACACACACACACACACCCATTTATATATATTTATATTAAATTTATACTTATATTTTTATATGTATTTATTTTAAGGAATTGGCTCATATATTTATAGGGCTGGCAACTCCAAAATCTGAATAGGATGTTATTAGGCTGGAAACTCAGATAAGAGTTGATGTTTGCATTCTTGAATTCAAAATCCAATAACATAAGCCAGGGGGTAGAAACTCAGGGAGGATTTCTGCTAAAGTCTTGACACTATGTTCCTTCTTTTCTGGGAAACCTGTTTCCTTCAATTGATTGAATGATGGTTACTTGCATTGTTGAAGGTAATCTACTTTTTTCAATGTCAACTGATTGTAGATGTTAATCACATCTACAAAATACCTTGACATTAACATTGAAACTAGTATTTGACCAAAGTATATGCCTTTGGCACTATAAGCTAGATAAGCTGACACACAAAATTTAACCATTACAGTCAGCAAAGACATTCACTGGCTTTATTTTTCCTTTCAGCTCATAGAAAGGTAAAATACAATGACTACTAATATAGTTTGATGCCACTGACTTGATTCGTGCTGAGGTGTTAACAATTTAACCAACATTATTTTTGTACCAGAAATGCAAGTGTCAGCATAATGAAAAAGAAAAATAAAAGACAAATAATGCCTTCGTATTTTCATGAAAATTGTTTTGACCTCATGGACCTCTTCAATTGGTTGGATAAAACCATAGAGGTTCACAGAACAACTTTGAGATCCCCTGTTCTAGCAAATTGTTATTAGCTTATTTCTAGAAATTCAATTATCAGCTTTTTTAGAGACAAAGATCGAGATGATTTGCACTTTCTCTTTTAATTAGAAAAGCATCAAAAAGGCATCAAATTCAGTGTTTAGTGTATGTATTATCATGCAATTTTTAAAATATCTTTTCTGCTTTGCTTTTATTTTATTAAATGAAGGATGATGCTTTTTGAGTTTAATGGTTTATCTCGGTTGTACAAGAGCACCTAGGTGGCTCAGTCAGGTAAGCCTCTAACACTTGGTTCGACCTCAGGCCATGATCTCAGGTCCTGGAATAGAGCCCTGCATGGAATCCTGCCTCACATTCCTTCCCCACTCAGTGGGGAGCCTGCTTGTGCATTCTCTCTTTCTCCCTCTGCCCCTCCCCCACTCACTATCTCCCTTCCTCTCTCTCTAAAAATAAATAAATGTTTTAAAAAAAACCTTGGTTGAACATTCCATCAGGAAAAAATGATGAATTGTACAAAATGAAAGTGTATTTCAAATAGAAACATTTGCATGTACTATTGTGCCAATATATTATTAAAATATTATAATGAAAAATGAATGACTTATATGTTATGCATCAAACTGAGATTCTACATTATATTTTAAAATTCATTCGATTCTGAATAATTATTTTAATATTAATAGAATTCTTAACAATAAGTAAATGAGTTCATAGTTTATTCATAAAAATAATTCTTAAAGAAATCATAGGTAATAATTTAAGTGAAATGCCTCCTAAAATAATCCTTATAATAAATTTAATTTCTTTTAAGATTCATTTTATATTCAGGGTAACAGTTCAAGAACAATCAGCTATTACTAACATCACACTTCTAACTTATTTTTCTTTAAAAAAAAACCTTTTTGTTTTTCTTAGCTGATTTAGAAAAATCCTTGCTATAACACAAAGAGAGGAATTTTACTTAAATAACTAATAGTATAGCACATATGGTTATTGCTTTTCTCATTTTCAAGAACTTGCATCAACTGTTTCCTCTTCTTTCAAGATTATTCATTAAATTTTAAGGCTTCAAGTTACTTTTGACTTCACATACTTTTTTTTTCTTTTAACCAAAGCTGAAATTATTAACATGTGCCATGTAATATACCTTCTCTACAATAAAGAAAATGGCTATTTATGATATTTTGGTGAAACAAAATCTTTCTCATAATCTTCTTATCATTATATTGCTAGTTTACAATTATTTATTAGTATTTTAATACATTTTAGAGAATCACTTTGGCTGAACAGGTCTCATTATTATGTAAATAGTATTTTAATGCTTTCAGTACAATAACTCAAAATCTAAATCTAAGATCAATTTATGTGACTATTTCATTTAAGGTTGTCATATGTGAAAATCCTAATTTATAAAGATACACAGATGTGAATAAAATTTCAGTATTTGGTATACTTATTAAACCATGGCTTTTTTTTTCAAATCCAGTTGGCATGAAATTCCAGTTATATAGGTATTTTCATTTTTTATATATTTGGTTATTTATTTTCCATAATTTCCATAATTTCTTAGTCTGTTTGGGCTATAACTGAATACCATAGACTTGTTTGTAAACAATAGAAATTTATTTCTCATAGTTCTGGAGTCTAGAAAGTTCAAAATCCAGACACTGGCACATATAGTTCTGGTGAGAAACTGCTTCCTGGTTTATTCACAACCATCTTCTCCCTCTAACTTCACATGACAGATGTGAGGAAACTTTTCATTGGGACAGTAATCCCAGTCATATGTGGTCATTCTGTCCCTCCTGCACAATGACAGAAAACAGGAATATCTATTCTCTGAAAAGCATAAATAAAATAAGGATAGATGTCTTGGTAAGAATAGAATAGCATTTCAAAAACAGTTAAGAAACATGATATTATTTCTCTTAGGAATTTGATCAGACCACGAGAAAAGTGACAATCAAGAAGGGCATCAGTGCAACAGGTGTACAGAGAAAATTAGAAAACCCGTAGAGTAGACCGGATAGCAGATCTACGAGAAAAAGAAAATTTAGAGCCATCTTATGGATTTGAACTTATTGAAAGTGATTTAGATTAATTGGGGGCAGAGGAGTGTGAGTGAATTTTTTAGTTGTAACATCTTGATATCTGACCTATTCTGTGTTTCAACACATATGTGTACCTCTTACAATTAAATAATTAAATGATCCAATGCTTAACAATATTCTAGCCACATATTAAGCACTACAGAAAAGCTGGCCATTATTGTTTACAAAAGAAGAAATTGAAGATTTAGAAGGGTAGCTACTTTGTCCTAAGTTGCATTTCTAATTATTAGGTCAGGGAAGCTAGTGCAGCTCAAAATTAATTATTGGCATTTATCTTATAAATATATGTTTCATAACTGGAATGGAAATGTAAAAATATATGTTAAAATTTTACTATTGGAAATATCGTAAGTTTTTAAATAATTTTCTAGATTTTAGATATTAACTACACATTGAAATCTCCAAAGGATATGTTGATTGAAAGTCTTTATTTTATTACTAGTCTATACCTTTTTAAAAAACAAGTCCATATCTTTATACATTATTATATGCCCATCATATGTTTTAGTAGCTATCATTCTCAATCTTTGTGTTAGACCAGCTCAACAAATTTTTGAGTGAATAAATGGATGTGTGTTTTCATGCTCTTTTCAGTATGACCTTTTGGCTAATGAGGTACATACTAATTATTTCCTAATGATGGTTAGCTTTAAAATAAACTCTTAATTCCTTGGCATCAGTTTCATATTTCCAACATATAAAACAGAATTTAAGAAATAATTGGAAGTGAAATATAAAATTTATTATTTGAGCAATGGAATAGAATACACATTACATTAAACAAACTGAAGAGTATAGTGGATAGATTTTAAAAAATCACACCCTTCCTCTAAAAAGTATAAGAAATACATATAAAAATGATTATAAATAAGATGATTGCTATATAACACAGTTGATAAAAACTCAATGTATATGGTCGCCTGGGTGGCTCAGTGTCTGCCTTCGGCTCAGGTCATGATCCCATGGTCCTGGGATCGAGCCCCTCATCAGGCTCCCAGCTCTACCAGGAAAGCCTGCTTCTCCTTTTCCCCCTCCCCCTGCTGGTGTTCCCTCTCTTGGTTGTCTCTCTCTCTCTGTCAAATAAATAAATAAAAAATCTTAAAAACAAAACAAAACAAAACAAAAAACAAACAAAAAAACTCAATGTATATAAACTGTATCTTCTTTATCCACTCATCAGTTGATGGACATTTGGGCTCTAAGATAAAATATACAGTCCATAATTGAATATTGTTGACTTCTAAACAGCATAATGTATGACTTTAATAATATAACTTTCCCTAAGCAATTTCTAAAACCTTCTCAATTAAAAAAAACAAAAGACTTTTCATGAAGAAGTCTTCATATAGGTACCAAAAAGAACCTTGCATACTAACAAGTGATTCTTTTTTTTTTAAAAGATTTTATTTATTTATTTGACAGAGAGAGATTACAAGTAGGCAGAGAGAGAGAAGGAAGCAGGCTCCCTGCTGAGCAGAGAGCCCAATGCGGGCCTCGATCCCAGGACCCTGAGATCATGACCTGAGCCGAAGGCAAAGGCTTTAACCCACTGAGCCACCCAGGCGCCCCTAACAAGTGATTCTTAATATATCACCAGAGTTATGGAATTGAGTTTAAGATAAGTTCATAAAAATAATATTTCTTTAGATCTCATTACAAATTTTAGTAATTGTTTCTAAGAATTTTGCAAAATTATGATGTTATATTTAAAACTGACTTTATTAGGACTTTGAGCTACCAGGACTTAACTGCTCCTATTTATATTTTTCAGATTTTAAGAACTTTTTCCATTTGTGATTTCTTCTTTTATAACCTCTTTGAATGATTACTTTAGCATTGAATACACATACCACTTATTTTTCACTTATCTCCAGATAAACTGATTTTAAACATTTTTTTTTTTTACTTCTTTTAGGTGGTCTCTCTGCCGAGACATTTTTTTTTAAGATTTTATTTGTTTATTTATTTGAGAGAGAGAGAGAGAGAAAGAGCACATGTGAGCAGAGGGAGGGGAAGAGGGAGAGGCTGAGAATCTCAAGCCCAGATGTGTTGAGTGCAGAAGCTGACACAGGACTCAATCTCAGGATCCTGAGATCATGACCTGAGATGAAATCAAAAGCCGAAGTTTTAATTGACTGAGCCACCCAGTCATCCTTGCCCAGACATCTTTTATTAGCAAAGATCTCTTCCAAAATTTGTAGGTATTGTATTTTAGGATTTTTTTTCTTCTAATCTTCGGATCTAGTCTTCCAAACTAATATTTATAGAGTTCAAAAAAAGTGCTAGCTCTATTTCTCTAAATTCATTCATCTTATTCTGCAATAGACATAAAATGACATTTGCACTGTAAGATCTAAAACTTTATACTTAGAATTAATACAGAGACATCTACATTTTGTAGTGTTACCTGATCAGTATTTATTTCAGATTTTTTACTTTGTTATGTAATGAGAGACTTAATGTTTAAAGGTAAAATTAAACAAGCACTATTTGCATAAATCTTATCGCTATGTTCAATTATTTATTGCATGATAATTTTATTTGTTTTCAGTATGGCTTTCCTTCGTCCCTTCAGAAAACAGATTGTTCTTAATCTAAATAACAAGTTACCTCTGGTACTAATAAACATATTTATGAAAACAAAGAAAAATGAATGTTATAACAAATTTTAAGACTTCATGTGACCAATTACATTCACAAAACAGTGGAAATATCTAGAGAAAAAAGATTTTCTGTCCTAGGATTTCTAGTGCCATAGTAATTAATGGCTGAACATAACAGTCCAGTCTGATATTTTAATCAGGTCTAATTCTGTGACCATATTGTCACAATAATCATAAAAATGTCTATTCAATTTATTAACTTACTTTTTGTATGTCCTCATATTACCATGATGCTCCTTATTTTAAGTGAAGCAGACTCCCGACAGATGAAGAATCCCAAAGCAGGGGGAGATCCCAGGACTCTGAGATCATGGCCTGAGCCGAAGTCAGATGCTTAATAGACTGAGCCACCCAGGTGCACCATCATGTTTTTTAACTAAATTATTTCAAAATAACCATGTGCTATATTTTTTCCCCTTTTTACCATTTGATAATAAAAGTATTCCTATTTTCATATTACTTTGGACCAATTTAAAATAAGCTTTGTACTGCAATTAGTGGATAGTTTTAAAATATTTATTAATTATCAATTAGGTTTAAAATGCCTCTTATCTAATTATAAACTTATAATATCTTAATTCAAATTTTTATTGTGTAAAGTAGATATTTTTTAAAATACTAAACCATTTTCCCACCAGCTTACTTAAGAATTATTTTATTCCCAAAATAGTAGCTATTCTTTTCTGGTATTAATGTCTTACTTGCTCTCATTTTTCTACAGATTGAATAGTTGGCAGTCCTAATTAATTAAGTAAATCTACAAGATCAGGTTTGAGCAATAGTAGAATTGAAGTAGAATATAAAATCAGAGAGCTAAGAAGTTGAAGTGTAAAGTATAAAATCTTTCAAATAATAAAGATGGATTTGACTTAGTAATGTTTCCATCTGGTGGATCAAAGAAAGTTATCTATAGAAGAGTTTCCTGGGCATTCCAGCATGACTGAGAAGAGTGATAGCAATTGTTTCTGAAGGAATAGTAATTTATAAAATTTAAATTATGTATGATTGAAAATGTGTTTTAACAAAGATCCATGTTTTAGAAATGTATTTGGAATCCTCATTTTATTAAAGTTATCTTACCTGTAAAATAGAAATATTATCATTTACCACAAAATGTTGTAGCAATTTTTTTAAAAGATATAAAACACCATACTAGGTACTTAGTCATCCTTACATTCCTTATAATAGTATCAACATATTTAAAACTAACGTATACTCAGTGTCTCCATACATATTTCCTTGTCCATGCATGTCATTATCAATAAATGCATGGTTTTCTAATATTTCAATGTGCAATCCATGGTAATTACACATCTTTTTATATTAAATGTGGCAGAATGACAAGAGGAAAATTATAAAGTCTTTCATTCATTTATTCATGCATTTATTCTCCCATCCATTTGTGCAAAAATATTAATTAACATTTGTCAATCATCACCTTATACTTTGGAAATTGAAACAAAGAGGTTGACTCACCTCTGTCTTCATGAAAATTATAAAGTATTTTGATTTTACTCTGTATTAAAGGTTTAAGATAAATTAAAAGATTCCAGAAATTTCAGGCATAGAATAAGGGTGGAGGAGAACTACAGAAATGGAAGTTTTTCTCAGTCTTTAAAATCTCATTACACTGGAAATAGAATAGCAGATATGTGTTCATAACTTTAACAGCAATGTAATATGGTTCCAAAGATATAACACAGAAATGACAAAATTACTGTCCATAAAGAAGTCATTATCATAGGATGGGGAAAGAAATTCAACAAACAAAAATTTGAAATCTAGCTGATGAATACTATTATTTATAAATTTATGCCCCATTTTGGGGGGGTACAGAAAATAAAAATTATGAGGATTATTTAGTAAATTCTACTAAAATGAAAGATACATCTTTTTAAAAATTATATTCTTAAAGATTTTTTTATTTCAACTATCTTCCTATACTGTTGTTGTCATCTAATTTTTAGCATAATTACAAATAGGACTGCATTTCTGTTGTATTTAGTGCTTCAAAGATGGTAGGCTATATTTACAAAGAGAAATTAAAGAAGGAACACATATTTACTTCCCACAAACACTGAAAAAATTCCTTCGATTTAGAGATTATAATAATTTCTCTTGTCAAGCTTAACCTTTGTCTATATGATGAAATGACTGAATGATCTATTAGCTTTTCTCAAAATTTTCATTCTTTTGTGTCATTTTAGTAATGCTCTGCAATTACTTATGCATGGGAAGAAAAAGAAGCAAATGAATACTGATGGCCACGTAATATCATGTATTGATTTAGGTGCCTGAATCAATGTCCCATATCTTTAAAGACATACTTAAATTTATATATTCATATTAGTACAGAAAATAGTTACAACACTGCAGTAAAATATAAAATCATTCTTACATAACTAATTTTATCTATCAGCTATAAAATATTGACTTTTCTTTTTTTTTCATTTTATTTATTTATTTGACAGAGAGAGAGAGAGAGAGAGAGCACAAGCAGGGGGAGCAGCAGGCAGAGGAAGAGAGAGAAGCAGGCTCCCCGCAGAGCAGGGAGCCTGACGCAGGGCTCGACCCCAGGACCCTGAGATCATGAACTGAACGGAAGAATGGTGCTTCACCAACTGAGCCACCCAGGTGCTCCTGACTTTTCAAATACTAAGATGAGTTTAGATGTTGCATACTAATAACGTTAAATGAAAATGGCAAAAAGAAAAAAAAAATCTATTGTTTGAAAAAAATGAAAATCTATTGTTTAAAACCTAGCATAGTAAAATTTATATGTTAACATACATTAATTATAATTTTTAAACATGAATTATGTTATCAGTTTTCTAGTCTTGCTTAATGTGAGGCATATTTGTTTTTACACATACATTTGGCACCTAAATATGCCATACATACATACATATTTTGTTAAATACATAGATATATTTATATACATATATGTCAATATATGGGTGTGTGTTTTGTATCTTTGCTCACCACTCATATATGTTTTGTGACATTCCTCTGCATACCACATTATATCCAGACTCTCACTTATCAAAGACCTTCATAACTTTGTCGTAATCTACTATTCTGACTTGATTTTTCAATAGTATCTACATGTGTCCTGTCTTGCAGCCAGACTGGATTGCTGTGGTATTGGTGAACATGTTCTGTCTTCATGCCTTTATTACTTTCTACTTCCACTACTAAGAATTCTTGGACAGATACTGCAGATGACAAGGGTAATGGTGCTCATTGATATCTTTCATGATTTCCTCAAATTAGCTGATATCTCTTATTCATCTGAACCCCCTTTCCGTGTTTCTGTTAAGACATAACAAACATCCACATACTTTTGGCATTAAAAAAACTGTGGGTTTTGTGGGTGAGGAATTATGACAAGGCAAAATGAATACGGTTTATCTCTTTTTCTCAACGTCTGGGGCTTCAGGATGGAAACGTGAATGGCTAAAAATGATTCAAAAGGTGGGGATAGAACCATTTTGATATAATTTTATTTACTTGTCTATAACCTGAGCTTAAAAGGCTCAAAGATCAGGCTCAGCTGAGACTGTTGACCTAAGCACCTACATGAGAGCACTTCATGTGGTGGTAACTTTCTCAAAGATGCTATCCTCTAGATAATAAGACCTTACTCTACAACTCAGGGCTTCAAGAGTGATTGTAACAGCAAAGTGGAAGCTCAACAGTGTGTTCTGCCTAGTTTCAGAAGTTAGGCATTGCAGCTTTGCTAACAGTGTTATCTAATACCAGTTGAGATTCTCAGGGAAGGCAATAACTTCTACTTCTAGATAAAAGGAGGGTCAAAGAACTTGAGGCCATTTAAAAAAATATGTAGACCCTTCTATACTATTGTAAGAAACACAATTATAGTTTCTGAGATGTTTGTTTATACTTGTTTTTGTTGTTTTCTATGAACTCTGTACCTAGAGTAAAATTCTTTGAAGTCATAGCTATCTTACTGTCTCCCAGATCATTGAGTGGCCATCACAATAGTATGCAATGAAGATAGTCAATTGCTTTCTTGAGTAAAATCTCACTTAATTTAATTTCTGGGACTGGTCATTATTTTGCATCTGAAAAGACAACGAATAATTTTAGTTGATCATACTTATTTACAAATGAGTCTGAATATACTGCCACATACATACACAGGCATCAATGTACTTTTTATCATACATTGAAAGTTTAACATAGTCTGATTTATTCATTTATTTAACAAGTGATTAATGGGTACCTATTACGAGGCAGGCACAGAGCTTGGCACCAAGTGTAACGTGATGATTTAAAAAACTGATGTAGGGCGCCTGGGTGGCTCAGTGGGTTAAAGCCTCTGCTTTCGGCTCAGGTCATATCTCAGGGTCCTGGGATCAAGGCCCGCATCGGGCTCCCTGCTCAGCGGGGAGCCTGCTTCCCCCTCTCTCTCTTTGCCTGCCTCTCTGCCTCCTTGTGATCTCTCTCCCTCTGTGAAATAAATAAATAAAATCTTTTTTTAAAAAAATAAATAAAAAAATAAAATAAAAAACTGATATATTTTCTGGCTCATGAATTCTAGAGTGTAGTGATTATGACTAATGTTTATGTAAGCCAAGCATGTTTATTGAATTATTGAATAGTATTAAGGATCACAAAGAATAAAAATAGGGTCTCATAACTATTTAGCACTATTCATATTTAATTTATTTTTAAAAGGAAGCATTTTATTTCATAGCAATCTTATAAATTAATTCTTATTGTAAAGCATAACTAAAGGTATTAAAATTTTATATACATATTAAACATTTATTACAAGAAAGGAAGCCAAAAATAATTTTAAATTCTGAAATTATTTTATTTAATTCATTACATCAATTTAGGTCTCACTAAATTGTTTCCATAAGCCCATTTCTACTTAGAATAAGAGAGAGATTTAAAAATTATATTGGTATTTAAATTATGTTTTAAAACTCAGTGCAGATCCTGAAATCACAGTTAGTATATCTTTTCTGGGAAAATGAAATCTTATATAAACTCAACTCATCTATTTATTTATTTTTATCTTAAAATGATGGCATTTTTTTATTGTTACTGTTATATTCTGCTGTAGTTATCTAGATTTTCGCCCTGATTATATGAATTGAATAAATCATTCAATAAATGCATTAAGAACTTCTTTATTTTTTGGCTAGCACATTCTTGAATTTTTGCCAGATAGTTTTTTTGTGTCACCATATTTAAGGTAAATCTGAGCAAACATTACTGACACAAATAGGGAGCAATTTTCTCATACATAATGCATACACATCAAAATTCAAAGATTTAAAGTGATCTATTTCATTGTTGTCAGTATAGAAATAAGTCTTAGTGCTAATATTGTTTGTCCAAACAAAATTTAAAACTCTAGACCTATAGAAATCAGTAGAGGGGTGTCTGGGTGGCTCATCGAGTTAAGCATACTACTCTTGATTCAGCTCAAGCCATGATCTTAGCACTGTGGCATCAACCCCCAAGACTGGCTCTTTGCTCAGCGGGGAGTTTACTTGGGATTCCCTTTCCCTCTACCCCTCCTTCACCCCTGCACATATGCACGGTCTCTCTCTCCTCTCTCTCTTGCTTGCTCTCTCTAATAAATAAATACATCTTTTTAAAAATAAAATAAATAAATAAATTGGTACATATTTTTACTTGATAGATCAAAATCCATTTATGACTAGAAATAAATAACAAATCAAAATTCTGAGTAGGTATTATATAAAATTGTATCTAGATCTTGGTAGTTTTTCAAATAATTGCTGCAATGACTCAATGAGTGTGACTTTTTGATTTAATGCTACACCACAGCAAGCCAGAAAGTGATGATAAATAGAACTGATAAAGAGAAGAGCAGATGCCTCATTGTTTATCTGTACTGCTTTACTGAAGAGTATAGTTGCAAACATTCTTTGACAGTGCATTTGCAATGTTGTGGATGGGAATCCTATTCATGGATTCAACTGCTGATCTTTGTTAACCTGAGAAAAAGATAATAAAGCCCTTGAGTATATGACAATGCAAATCCGAACCTGTGATTCATGGAACAATCCTATTGTTCTGGAAGCTGACCCAGCTATGGTTTATCTTAAGTTTACTTTATAGAAAAGGTCTTTTTTTTTATTCATTTTGTTTTAAAATAATTTGTGGGCATCCAAAATGGAAGTTCACATTAAGAACAGCTATGGAACTTTATGAACTAAATAAAAGAAGCATAACTGTTCTGAATTCAGGTATTTGATTGTACTTTGCACCTCATGTAAATGTAAAAGAAAATTGGTACAGGATAGTTTTCTCATTTTCAGCCTAGAAAATTTTTTATACTACCTATTGCTTTTGGAAAATAAAATAATGTCTCTTACCCATAATAAGCATATGACACTTTTGAAGCCTTCAGTCTTCCAAAATTTTCAGTGGAAAAGACTTAAAGACTGTCTTAGTGCTGAGAACACCGAAGAGATGAGTGTTAGACTTTCCTTGGGGGAGAGTTAGTGGCAAATTCTGCATGTACAACACTTTGTCTATGAAAAGATGACTAAAAACAATGAATGTTTCTTGAGGAAGAAATAATAATTAAGCCTTACATTTGTGGTATCGCATTATGTGACAAAGGAGTACTTATGAGTTCCTTGAATGGCAACATCACAAATGTAAAAGTGACCTCAGTGTCACAAGGCAAATCTGCAGAGCAGCCACAGGGCAAATTAACTTCTCCAAGGCAGTGCCCTTTAGCATAAGGTTGCTAAAAGTTGGGACAAGGGGTTGAGAGTCACTTTTTTCTTCTGATACCCAGAATTAACTCAAAATATTTCCAAAGTGAAAGATGTTTAAATCTCTGAGACAGAGGTATAAATATAAGTATACAAACTAATAAAAAAAATCCACCATTATTTTTATTAAGAAAATAACTATTGAACAGAGGAATAGCTTACCATATTTCAAAATTAAGAGTGGAAACATGCATCGATATAATTATTAAATTATTAACTAACATTAAAAGTATGTGGTTCGAGAAAGAGCAATAAGCAACAATATCAAATACATTGAATTATTTTATTTATTTATTTATTTATTTATTTATTTATTTATTTATTTATTTGACACAGAGATAGAGATCACAAGTAGGCAGAGAGGCAGGCAGAGAGAGGGGGAGGGGAAGCAGGCTTTCCGCTGAGCAGAGAGCCCAATGTGGGCCTCGATCCCAGGACCCTGAGATCATGACCTGAGCCGAAGGCAGAGGCTTTTAACCCTCTGAGCCACCCAGGCGCCCAAATACATTGAATTATTGAAGGTATAGTATATAGATGACTTGAAAGGTAATAATAATAAATATAGTTTATTATATCATTTACATATCATATCATGTATATCATAATACATTTGTATTATGTAAATAAATAATAAATGTACTGAATTTGAATTACTTTTACATAATTTATCTATATGAATATTTCACTACGGTTACCCTAGAAAAGTATTGGGGGAGTTGTTTTGTCTTTTATGGTCTTCAAAATATAATATGCACTAATATTCAACTCTATGTCATCATAACAGTTGGGACAATGAGGTCTTTTAGTAGCAATCCTGGATCAGATTCAGGTTATTAGCTCAAGACATGATCATGGTGAACAGCTAAAGTTAAATGAATTTTGAAAAAAGGTGCAGAAGAAATAACTCAAAACATACATTAAAATTCACCAACATTCTGAAATAGCCAAAGAAATAGGACACATGAATCTTGGCATGCTTCATTAAGGAAATTCAAATCCATTTGTTTCTTGGAAACAATTGCTAATTTGGAATAAGTTTGTCACCCAAATACCAGATCATGAACCAAGACGTCTGAAATTTTTCAACTAGTTTCTAAAGACACTTTTAAAGACACATACTTTATATAATATATATATATTTATATATAAATGTATAAAAATTTATATATAAAAATATATGTTATATATGTTATATAAAATATATAAAAATTATAAAAATATATTCTTACTTTAAAATGAGTTTTAAAATGAGTATTTCTTTGGGGGAACTGGTTTAAATGTGTTTAGATTGCCCTTTATAAACACTCCACTGTACTAAATGCTTTTTTTCTGTTAATTTATAAGTTGGCTACTCAAGAAATCTTTCTTTCAGGTTTCAAACATATATAATATTTACATTTATAGATTGCTTGGTTTAGTGAACATCTTGGAGATTCAGCAACAAATTTATATTCAATCTTTTTAATGTTATATACATGGTATTTATCAATTCTCTATATTTTCAAACTTTTACCTCAAATTAGTTTTAATGACTTTTGTTTGACTAGTTGTTTTTAATAGAAGTGAAATAAATTGAAATTAGACTGGATTATATTCATAATGATATTTTATATATTTATGAATGTAATATAGGACATTAAATCATACAATAAGTTTCATGAGTTTGGCTAGAGCTAGGATACATAATTATCCAACTTAAATTATTTCCTCTTCAGCTTTACAGTGTATTATCTGGAGCAACTGAAATGCATAATGGCTAAACAGCCTCTGTGGAAATAATTTAAATCAATCCCACACGTGGTGTTCAGACAGACAGAGTCATAGGTCATGGTGAGTCATAGGTCATGGTGAGACAGAGTCATAGGTCGTAAGTCACCCTTCCATGGGTTGGAAGGATGAGATAATAAGGTGAAATTATGGAGATGGACTAAGAACCCTTGAATTAAATTTTCTCAAAGGAATAAAGTTGTTGTGAATAGCCTCAAAAGTGAGAGCAGGGAATCAGGAGAGAGGAAAACTCATAGCAGAGCTTAATGTTAGCAAAAGCAAGGGCAAAGAATGTGGTTGAAACTTATCAACAGGATAATGGCACTTTCTGCAATGGTACATTAGTTTGCCCGTGTTTGGCAGTGGCAGTGGTTTCGAGGGAAAATTTAAACTGATTTAAAAGTATGTGTGAGACTATTTTTTAGACACAAATTAACTGCATAAAAATGCCTAACTTCTTTCACTGGTATAAGGAAGCAAACAAGGCAAATGCAAACTTGGAACTAATAAGACTGTATTGTCATTTGTGATTTTGCTGATGGTCAGGGTTATTTGGAACAATTATATACAGTAAGATTATGTGCATTACTTTGATTAGAAAAAAATGATAATATTTATAAAATCACGAAGTAGAGCAAGATTGTTCTTAGAAAACCTGGCATCTTTCTTTATCTTATTGTAGATGATTATTTCACTGATGGTGAAATCCTTAATTTCTTATTTCTTCAGAATTAAATCTGTCTTTCCAGTGTTCCTACAAAGACTATCTTATAATGAGAAAATTTGGAGTTTACTAAGCAATTTTTAGCAATTATTATGACTATAATATATGTAGTGATGCCCACCATTTCAGGTTTAAACACAGACTGCCAAACATACGACTCTCAAGGGGCTCCTTTATCTTTGTTTTGAATGTGTGGTTTTATCTGTTTATGCTGAAATGAAACAATGCATAAATGTCTTTCATCTTGATATCTCATTTTGTTAAGTTGCAGAAAATAATTAGTATATGTGGTGAGTATAAATATTACTTCAAAACTCAACTTTAATCCTCATTCTGCTGCCACAGTGGAAATAACTTTGAAATTAATTTTTTTTTCTCTTAGCTTTAGTTCTGGGTGTGTAGACGGTATCATAGGATCAGTAAGTAAGGGACAACAAATCTTGTTTTCCTAAGTAAAATATCCACACTATATTTCACCTAAGACATCCATAATGGTCTTTAGTCACTGGCCGCTGACCCACACAAAATGCTGTAAAGATGCCCTTCATTCCTTTTTTTTTTTTTAGTTCGTATATGTTTATAGGTACCCTGACTACTACTCTTTTGCAACTGGCTATATTTGAATCATTTTGCCCATTGTGCTGGTTTAACAAAAAGAGAACACTATTTATAAGGCTCAGCTTGCTTACACACACTATGCAGACAATTCTTTTTTTTTTTTTTAAGATTTATTTATTTATTTATTTCACAGAGGGAGAGAGATCACAGTAGGCTGAGAGGCAGGCAGAGAGAGAGGAGGAAGCAAGCTCCCCGCTGAGCAGAGAGCCTGATGTGGGCCTCGATCCCAGGACCCTGAGGTCATGACCTGAGCTGAAGGCAGAGGCTTTAACCCACTGAGCCACCCAGGCGCCCAACAATTCTTTATTAGAACGTTGCTACCCTTTATTTCCTGGTTCTATTCAGGCAGTCACGTAAAAGTGTTTTTATCTTTAAAATATTTCAATCTTATAAAAAGCAGACCCCCTTTTCTTAGAATCCCATTCCTTCTTGCTTTTCCATTGAATTTCTTTGCCTTTTCAAGCCTAGAAAAGTCTTCTCTAGTCTTGGAGGGAAGCAAGGAAGAAAATATTGCTTCCACCAATTGTGTATCCCAATAAATATTTTGTCTCTGGTATGACTCTTTTATATTCCTTTAGGTGGCTAGGGTTTAGGAAATTAAAATCCAGGAATAGACTCCCATTTTTTATGCTCTGTTCTATGGCACATTTTCCTTGAGGCAAACTAGCACAGAATGGCCTAGATGATTTAATAGGAAAAAGACAGTGAAGGTAATAGGAAATCATATTTCAAAAACAATTTTGAGTTACATGTAATACATATGAATATTAAGACCAAAGAGGGAAAGAAAGGAAAGAGGTTAATAACTCTTGGAATAATTGTAAAAATGAATAGCAGAGAATCCTTAAATAAAACTCAGAACCCTTGCAAAACTTACAAGGAATAGGACTGAAAGAATGTGGTATAATGAACACTACAAAGATGAAAGTCATAATAAAATATGTTAAACTAATAATAAAGAACCACAACTGACTAAACATTTTGTTGTTGTCAGTTGGGTATTATATGTCAGGGACTATGCTAGTGCCTAGAAATCAAGGCATCAGCAAGACACAATTTCTTTCCCTAAGGAGTTCAAAGAAGAGTGGTAAAGACAATGAGATAAAATAAAAATACAATGCATCATAAGTATAAAATATAAGCTTTAGAATGAATTCTCAGCATGTTGATATACTAGTGATGGTGATTATGTGTGTGTTTGTTGGTTTCTGCATGAAATGGCACCTATCTTGAATTTTAGAAGGTAAACAGTAGAGGTAAATAGGTAGAGATGGTGGCAAATTTACAAATCTGTAGGCTATCAGTATATACACACACAAAAATAAGATCATCTTAGAAAAGAACTAGTTTCCTATGAAATTGTCTTTCCCCCACTGTGTGTGTGTGTGTGTGTGTGTGTGTGTGTGTGTGTGTGTAAAACTTAATGCTATCTGTAGAATGTAATTTGTAATTTCTTTTTAAAAAACTAACAATAATACATAAAACATTAGTTGCAGGATTAAATGCTTGGATTTACTTTCTTAGGATGATAATAACTGAAAATGTCACAGAAGAGGAACAACCTAGAATGCTTAAGGGATGAGAGAATTCAGACCCTTCCTCCATTTATTTATTATGCTTAATATGTACCATACACTAGTATAGTTGGAAAGGTAGACAATTTATAGTTCTTGCCCTCAGAGTACTCATGCTCATGGTGTAATGGTAGAATAGAGAGCTAAATTGATAGTTATGTAATATAAATTTATAGACCTTTGAATAAAATTCTGAGGAAATCAGAGGAGAAACCTGATATCTCACAGGGATAGTTCTCAAAGTTTTCACCCAGGAGTCTATACTTGAGTTAATACTTCGTATAAAAAGACAATAGATCATTAAAAAGAGATGAGAGTAAAGACAATCCTGGGAGAGGAGAAAACACAAAATATGGAATTTCTGAATCTAGCCAGAATGGAGTAACTAGTACTAAATGAGCCCTACCGCTGTGGACAACTATATAAATGCACAAACTATACAGATCAACTGTCTGCAGACATTAGACAGTAAGCAGAACAAAATTGTTTTCCATGAAAGAAGGAATACTAGCAAGGTGAATTCCAATAAAGTTACCCCAAAAGAGAAAACTTACTGTTGATATAGTAATTAAAATTGTTCCAATAAATTTTTCAATTTACATCAACATGGATGGAAATGGAGGATATAATAATAAGTGAAATAAGTCAGAGAAAGACAATTATCATATGGTTTCACTTCTATGTGGAATATAAGAAATAGAGTAGAGGATCATCGGGGAAGGGAGGGAAAACTGAATGGGAAGAAATCAGAGAAGGAGCCAAACCATGAGAAACTCTTGACTCTGGGGAAACAAACTGAGAGTTGCGGAATGGGAAGTGGGTGGGGGTTGGGGTAACTGGGTGATGTGACATGCACTGGGTGTTATATGCAGCTAATGAATCATTGCACACTACGCCAAAAACTAAGGATGTACTGTATGTTGGCTAATTGAATTTAAATTAAAAAAAAAGGGTGGGGGGAAGTAGGTTCAATGTCTCCTTTTCCTTTCACTGTTACTGGGGAACCAAGAAGGTGAGCAGATGGATGTGTCACTAACTACATTTACTATTTATTTCATACTTACTACCTGCATAAAAACATAAAAACAGTGGTCAATATTTTATACACTCCTGGTCAGGGTCTGAATTCATGAGGGTGTGTTAAAGTAGCTGGAGTTAGAACATTAACTCAAGTGGAGCTAAGACGACAGGACACATGAGAAGAGATGGAGGAAATGTGAGGCCTAACATACCCTCAGGAATATTGAAATCATCTTTTAAGATGGCAGGAATTCACGAAATTCCAAGATGTTTTAGAAAGAAACTGTATACATTTTAAGATATGAAAAGTTATGTTCATGTGTTCTTGTAAAATCTTGAGTAAATATTTAGGGTTATTATTTCTGGTAGATAAAATAACAGCTCAAGACTTGCTTAGATATTCAATAAAATCCCCAAATCCCACTACCTCTTAGGCAGAGACAGAAAAGCCTGTGTTAACTGTGATACGAGTAATATTTGTGATATAAATTACAGGTAGACTAGTTCATGAATTATGATTTTATATTGACCCTGCCCTCCTGGAGCATCTGTTCTTTTCGGACAAAAATGCAAGGAAACATGTTTACAGCACCGCATGTAAGAAAAGATTTAGTATTTTAGTTTTATCTTACCCATTGGTAGACTTGAGTAATTTTTATATTACAAGGAAAAATGGATCCAGAGAGTCTGATATTAAATCCCTAGCACTGCTCCAAAATGTCAGTTGGATCTTAAGCTAAGCTGTGTTCCTGTGTAAGCTCCATAAAGGGATTGCTGTACCTGTGTATTGATTAGCCACCTGTGGGAGATTGCATTCTGCAGGAAAGATAAACATCTACTTGGGGTCCTATTCATTGAAAGAAGGCACTTACTTAAGTGAGGAAACCTTAAACTATTTTTCTTAACCTTGACGTGGGCATTTTTTTCTAAATTATTTTTTATCCTGTATGATTATTCAAAGGAAAATAGAATCAAGCTCACAGCTTTCCTCAACTTTATAACTCCTGGTGTCACTAAATGTGACTACGATATCCATGAAGACATCTTAACTTCACAAATAAGTGACCTCTTCCACTCTCATTACCTTCAACTCAGCTCTCCGTGCTGGAAGTCTCTGGGGCTATAGGGCTACATGTGACAAATACACACAGAAATTCCAGTATGTGACTATCTTCTCACTCTGTCCCATCTTGCAGTCTGATTCTTTTAACTCTCATTGCATATGACTTTGATTTTTTTCATTCATTTATTTGTTTATACAAGCTACAGGGATCAGATCCCTACTATATGATAATAACTCTGTAAACTCTACAAGTTGGATGCTGAAAATATACATACAGTTGACCAAACTGTGTACTTATAAGGATCATTATGTAAATGTGTGCATTTCTCAAGTTACCAGATCATATGAGTATTAAGAATGATAAAAAAAAAAAAAGGCTTTAGCTGCTTCGTGCTGTGGGGACAGAAAAGGAAAGAATAGGAAACTCTCTTTAGAGGGTTAAGGATCATTTTAAGAGGATGTATGTGGTCTTTAAACTGAGTCTGAGGTAGGTGTGAGAAGCAGAAGGGTCCATGCTGAAAAACAGCCTGAAGGCCTGGAATGCCCTGTGAGTTCAGGGATTTTGTTGCATTGCATCTGTAAATATAAAAGATGAGGTTGGAAATGTGCCCTGTATTCAGATCATAAAGGAACCTGTGTCCCAGGCTAAAGATTAAGAATCATGTGCCACTTTGGAACCTTTAGAATTTGGCTTTAGTTATCATTAATCAGTCAAATTCAGGAAGGAGATATAAATCTATTTCTCACTGTCCTTCATCTAACCTATTTCGACCTTCAAGGCCTATTTTAGAAGTGTGAAACACAATACCTGGCTGAATGATGGAAGAAAGTTTCAAGTTAGACAACATAATTATTGTGTTGTTAAAACCCATTCATCATAAGCCAGTCTACATCCACCCTCTTGATTATTAAACAATAGAAATATTGAAAGATTGACCTCCTATTCAAATGAAAAGAAAAATGACAGCTTCTCCCAAGAAATCATGTACTGGCATTTATGTCAGTTAGGGCCATGCAGAAAATAGATATTCCAGGGAAATATTAATGTCAAAAATTTTATTTAAAACTATTAGTGTCATTTATCTGAGAGCATATGTGGGTGTATGATCACATATCATTTTATCTTTCGATCTCTCTCTCTTTATCTCTTTCACTCACTATCTTTCCTTACTGTCTTGGTATCCACCTCTCTCACTGATAAAAACCACTTCATCATTCCTGTACCAATGCTTGTCCTTCATCAATTTACTTTGGCTTCTGTCCACATAGATGGAATTTCGTGGATCTGCAGAATGTGCTCCTATGTTCTGTTTGATATTTTTGTTTCCTATTTTCCAATATAACTTCTCTAGAGAGACAACCTGACAGTCTCAATAGTTAATGAACTGTAAGTATATTTTTACAGCTCCAACTTCTTGTCATATATTATTTACTTTCTGTCTGTCTCTCTCTCTCTATTTTAGACAAACTTTATTTCATTTCAATCTTCATGTAGATCCAGTTCTCTGCCACTGTTCTCAACTCCAGACCTATTCTGCTTCACCCTCTCAATTCACCCTCACCCCTAATTGAGAGAAGTTGTTTTGGGAGTCTCTCCTGAAACCAGTTTGGAGTCTTTTAACTACTGAAAATCTTTATCACAACATTTTTTAAAGATTTATTTATCACTTTGAGAGGAAGAGAGAGGGCACACAGAGGGAGAGGAGGAGGTAGAATACTCCCCACGGATCAGGGAGCCCAGTGCAGTGTTCTATCCCAGGACCCCGGAATCATGACCTGAGCTGATGGCGGATGCTTAAGCAACTGAGCCACCTCTTTATCACAACATTTTAAGAGAACATTTAAATTCCCTATTTGCTTTACAGTATCCTCCTTTAAACTAGAGTATTTGTGAAGTCAAAGCACTTTCTGCCTTGACCAGTATTTATCCATGAGGTTCATTTTGTTTCCTAGCACATATAACTACTTGCTAAATAAATCAGTGACCAAAAGGAGTGAAGAAATACTCAAATTTCAGTTCAAATTCCTTGTTAGCTTTGCCACCTTCACATCATCCCTGAATTTCCCTGGCCTTCAGATTTATAAACTACATAATGAAAGTTTTGAATGAGATGACAATTATAAATGGTAACATTAGTAATGGTAATATCAGCTCCATAAATGGTATTGGTCAGAGTGAAAGTACTTTCTATTGGCATCATATTTCTATATTGCAGGATCTTCAGTAGAGTAATATTTCTGACTTCATTTCCTTCTTGACAAGGGAGAATGACTGTCAAGGTTAGAAGGAAGGGGCCACGAGTGCAGCTGATTCCAGAGAGGCCACGTTCTGTCCTGCTTGCACTAAATGGTGAGGGCAGGTGAAGGTCTGCAGTTGACCAATAAATGCTCATGACCAGGGATTTAAGTATGTCTAAATTAGGCCCATTGGCCTGTAGATCTAGTTATATTACCAAGTCACTTTACCTGTAATGGAGGTGGTATTTTCATTTCTATTTTCCTGACACTTCTGTTTCTGAGCTTTAGAAGGAAACATAAGAGTATCATTTATAAGACCACTATAATCTAAACAACAACAAAAAGACCTCTATAATCTCAAGAGCTTTAGCTAAATTGAGTGCTCGTTTCTTATTCTCTATTTTAAATCCTTTCAAATAAGCAAGAGTACATTTTTTTTAAGTTTTTATTTAAATTCCAGTTAACATACAGTGTAATATTAGTTTTAGGTGTGCAGTTTAGTGATTCAGCGTTTACAGCCAACACCCGGTGCTCATCACAAGTGCCCTCTTTCAAGTCCATCACCTATTGAACCCATCCCCCCACCCACCTCCCCTCTGGTAACCATCGGTTTGTTCTCTATCGTCCGTTCCTTGGTTTGCCTCTCTCTTTTTTTCCTCTATCATCATTTGTTTTGTTTCTTAAATTCCACATATGAGTGAAATTATATGGTATTTGTCTTTCTCTGACTGACTTATTTTGCTTAGCATTGTACTCTCTAGCTCCATCCATATTGTTGCAAATGAAATATTATTTTTTACATGGCTTTGCTTGATAAAAATGCTTCATTATTTTATGAAAAATAAAATAGTAGTGAGATTTTTAAGCAGACTGAAAAGTGGTCTTTTTTTCCCTCTTATTGTGTTAAAATGGACTTCTTTTATTGGAGGGGGAGTAGTGAACGGCCTTCTGTGCTCTGGTTGGGTCGGCCACAGAAGTGACTTGCAGGCCCAGGAGGATGTTACCACCCTGAACACAGGGATTGGTCTGGAGTTGGTTTATGACCTGCACAGAGTCAAGTTCCCTTTCCTGATATTATGAGGCTGCTAGAGAAAATGAGAAATTATTACAGAGGTCATGGCCCTTAAAAATTATAAAAGCCTGGGACTCTCCAGAAACATGTTCACTGCTAATGGAGAATACACCTCAGAAGAGGCAAACAAGTGGAAAACAGGAGGGAAGAAAGAGAATCCTGATGACATTGCTTCAAATCCTAAAATCAGTGTTGCGTAAAGCCACCCTTCCTCCATATACTCTATATCATGAGAAAATGCATTTATTTCCCCCCATTAAGCTGGTTAGAAAAGGACTGTGACATTCTGCCCAAAGTGTCCTGCCTCACACAACAATAAACACATAACACATGGCAATAAAGATTCTTGAGGTTTAAAAATTATGGAATAAAAAGTTCACTTAGGAAGAGTAGAGACTGATGAATGGATTAATGAAATATTATCTTTACTTCAACGTTTTTTTCTATTTAAATATTAGATTTTTATTTAGGAAGTGACATGGAAAATTTGGAGAATGTTGGAATGATATAGTGTATATATTAATCTTGTTTTTCTTGACTTTTTTTTCTTGTGACAACTCTAACACACAGTTGTAGAAAAAGATTCCAGCATTATTTCAAAGTTCACCAGAAAAGACAACTTTGACATTAATAATGTGCCCCATGCTTGCAGTAAGGGAGTTAGTTAACAGACGTATGACAAGTGTGTGCCACACATGATACAATGGAACAATTATGGATTTTTTGAATCATATTAATCCACTGCTACAAAGTATAAGTGGCTATAAGTTTAAATTTTCTACATAAGTTGTTTACTTGCAGTTATTATAATATGTTTTAGTTATCACTACAACTTTTGCCTGGCGATGACTTTCACCCCTATTCCAAAGACAAGGAAACTGAGATTCTTACAATGAAATACTTAATATAACATCTCAGAACTAGAAGATTTGAGGTTAAATACTCAAAATTCAGATGTCAGACATAGTGCTGAAACTGGTTTTGAAGATTTGATTTTGTTATGGTATACTTGTCTATTGACTAACATTCCAAGAGAAAAACATTCTGATATTGATAAAAATGTAGGAAAATAGAATCAAATGGGACATGTCACAAAAAAGTCTTGAGTGAGACAATGTAGTAGTTGACCAAAAAAGAGGCATTTTTCGATATCAAAATCCATAAAAGGGAGAGTTCCTGAAGTAAAGTTTGTCAGCTCCACCATCATACATAAGTTTTATGCCTTTCTGTGAACTGGACAGCACCATAAATAAACATTATCAGGACAATTTCGAAATAAAAGAAGACATATTTCATTTTAAAAGCAGCTGTTAAAGTTATTTCTTTGTTTTCACCATTTTCATTCAATCTCAACATTTATTCTATTCATAAAACTTCACAGAAATACAAAAAAAGGTATTTTTGTGAATTAAAAGCATTTGATAGATTTTTTCTTATTGAATGCTACATTAAATTTCTATAGAAAATTATTAGAAACTTCTCCTCCTTAATCTATAATACAGCGCAGTATGACCGGTCATATTTTAACACCAGATACCTACATTTCTTAGTAGGTTCATCATAACTTCTATACCATAGGTAGACATGTATAGATTTATGAGTCGTTGAGCTTTTACATAGCTTCAAAGTGAAAATAATATGTTGCCTAAGTAATGCCAAGAATACATTTTAATCCTCAAACCATTCTATAAAATACTGTTCAACCGAAAAATCAAGGTCAAAGATGAAATAATATATGTCAAGATATTTTTAGTTATAAGGATGAGTAATAGTTCAAAATTTCAGATCAGGCATGATAATATTAGTGTGGCATTTAAATCCATTAATCAAAATCAGAATGTTTTGTGGGTAAACAAAGAAACCATGGCATTAGTTACTACATTACTTATCATGTAGAAATAAATATGCCTATAAGAATAAGTAATGAAAATTTGGAGAAAATTTCTGTGATCCATTCTTTTAGAGTGGTGAACAGATCAGTGCATTTAAAAATTCTACTGTTTAAAACCCAAGTGTGGCTCTTACTGTTAATTGTATATAAAGAAACTGCTTTCTTTCTAACTTCTTACAACAGTTATACAGGCATATTTTCTGAAGAGCAGTAACATTTTGCAATACAAAAATCCTGGCTGAGAATTTATGGCATTCAGAAATTGGTCTCAGTTGAGCCATCAATAATTATCATATCAGGTATATCTTGCACAATAATTTCCCTCTGCCTTTGTTTCCTAAGTGGTAAAATTAGTTACAAGAACATGCAGAGCAAGATACCTTTATAAATTTTTGCGGCTGTGAAATACGTGTTTACTCTCCTGGAAAAATTAAGGATGAATTGTAGATCTTCATAATAGTGGGATAATCATTTTTATGCCCTTATTAACTTAACGCTATTAATTCCCATGTTTCCTATTATAAAATCACCCTCTTGAAAATGGACCACAAGTACACATATGGATACTACTACCATCAGGTGAGTGTACACTACATGGTGACTATTGAACAAGGTTGTATTTGGAGTGTGATTTCCCTGGAAACATTGCCTTTCCTTCTTTTTTTCTCACTCAAGCTTTTGTGAAAAACTTTACAACTGTTTCTTCTACATATGGCCAAAGAATCCCATTAAAGTTGACATAGAGGCATTTATCCCTATTGCATTCATTGGTTCAGATCAGCACCAGCTGGAATTTTCATGGTCTGTGGTTCTACAAACCAACATATTGAGGTCATTTCTGGGGTTTTTTTCCTGTCAGTTGCAAATGATGGAAAATGTCAGTTCATGATGAGCAACAACTCCAAAAGTGGGATGGGCAACTAATTTAAGCTGACACATGGGGCTCCTATTCATTTTGATAGTTTTATATATGTTCCCAGACATAATGTGCCTTCAGAAAAAGCTGAAGGTGCCATCTCTTAACCTTTATTTGTGAGAATACTTTACCTCAGGGCTTCAATGGATTATTATAGTTTTAGCCATTTGCAAAATCTCAAAATTCACTTTAGATTCTGGTGCTTTTTACCACTTTTGGAAAATATGAAATTCTCCTCATTCTATTTTCAATGCCCATTTTTGGTTTCTGAACGCAAGCTTAGAAATAAAAGTTAGGAAAGAGATTTAAAGAATTGTCTGACATAGTCCATGCTCCATACTCCAAAACAATGGAGTTTTCCATCATTAAATTCTATATAAGAAATACCAGTAAAAATTAATATATCACATTAAGAAAAATATAGAAATATTATATGAGCAAAACAACAGTAACAAATACATATGAAAACTGGAAAACATAAGCTACTTATAATATAGTTGACAATATAAGGTAGTAATATGTTCTCCTGCAAAATGGTCTTGTTTTATGTTTTTAGAGAAGTTTTTCAGAAATTTACATTACAAATAAAATACTGAGAGATGCCTGTTATCTCTTTTCTTTATAATCAGTCAGGTTATAATTTGTGAAATATCAAACTCAATGTAAAATCAAATAAACAGCAGAAATGAAAAAAGCAAATTCTGCCTAGTTTACCCAATTTTCACTAATTCAATGGACTGTAATAAATGGTAGCTGGGAGAAAAACCTGTTTTCCTTACTATGCTTATCTTAAATGTTGACTGCTTACTGAGCACTTTCATAGTGCAGGCAGTACACCTTAAATGGATGTAGAAAAGTAAGGAGGGAGAGGAGATGAAGATAGAGAACATAGAAATTTATAAGTAAAAAGACTGACCAAGAGACGGTTCTATGAAAAATCTACTCCATGTTTCCCGTTTTAGTAAGTGTCCCTTTATTCTTTGCCTTTCCGTATGTGTGTGTTTGTGTTTCTGAATAACCACTCTTGCTATTTTCTTTCCAGGTTTATTTTAGCAGATTCTCACTAGAAGTGTCCTCCATCAAAGACTGTCACATCTGAGTATACCCTCAGTCAGGCTGTGGTTGGAAGTCAGATTCTATGTGCTTCTTCTTCTGGCCTTGTAATTGCTTACATGAGAGCAATCAAACATATCAGCCTGAACAATTGCCTGTATCAGCTGGAAACCTTTCTTTAAGTGAGCACATCAGTTTAACACATTTATTTGGACAGTTATTTCTGTTGGAAAGAAATCACGTGTCTATCCCAAGGTTTCTTGAATTGAAGAATGAGATGTATGGTTTTAGAACCAGAATATGTAAAGATAATCAGAAGACGTGCCTTGTTCTTTTTATGTTGCTAAGTGAAATGATATGAAAATCAATATTTGGTGTCTCCTTTGAGGAAAATTTTCAAATTGCAACCTGTCACATATTGTTTAACATTTTTGCAGCCTTTCTTCCTTCAAAATAAACTAAGAATGAGAAGCTATTTTTTATTTACTACATAGATTTTCTTCTTTACTTAAAAAAAAATTGAATTGCACAGATGACAATAAATAACTCCAGGTCACTATTTTTACTCAATTCACCTCTTGCAAATTCAACAATAAAAGCAATTATAGTCTGTGAAACAGAAAAACAAATAGACTACGTGGCTAGTGTGGAATATGGCTTAAGGGGACATAGAGGATTTTGATAAGAAAGAACTGGTAATTTAATAGCATTACTAAGACCTCCTTGATATTAAAAACATATACATATAAGGAAAATGAAGAAACCATATCATTTCAATTTTCTCTGTGATTTTTACATACCCTAAACCTGAGGGGAAAAGGAAGGACTTAAAGGATAAAATTACAACAATAGATCATTTGAAATGAAATATATCTCATTTCAGAATGTCCACTGCCTTCAAGACACTAAACAACTGAGTAATATTATTTGGATACTTGTCAAACTGTGCTTTAAATAATCAGCTAGCAACACCCTTATCAAACTAGTCCCTTGGTTTCAAATGCTTAGTTTTCCAAAATTGTCAGTCCATAAGAATAGTCCCAATGTCTTATTAATCTGTGAATCTTTACAAATTTCTGAAGATATAAAAGATACTCAGTGCTTCTTGGATGAATCAAATTAAACTTCAACCACAAGTGAACAAACACATACTCATATAAGATGTAATTAATCCACTATTCTTAAGTGGTTCCCTAGAAGCTTCTGTATAGAAACTCATCAGGATGATAAATAAGGGAACAGGAAAAATTTATATGTACCATTGACAAACATTTTTAAAGAGATCTTCTAATATCTCCTCTTTGACTGAATTCGCCATTTGGTGCTGAACCAAGTGTAGGCTTATTTGATGAATATATCATTCTAAGTGATCAGCAAGTTGTGTAAAGTATTGAGCATTCTTCCAGACTTTTTAAAAACAAATGAGGCAGAAGAGTTGCTAGATACATTTACAGCGTTAGCTGAAGTGGAATTAAGCATTTATGTTGCATTAACATTACATACTTCTTCCTATTCAAGTAAGATAACAGTATTATAAACTCTATTTATTTTGCTAATGCACTTTGGAGAAATAAAGACAAAATAGGGTGAAGAAACTTTCTTTATTTTCACTTAGTGCACAAAATGTCTCATGTGAAATCATTTGCAAAAGAATAGTCATTTTGGAGAATTGAACTAAGAGACTTATTTTAACTCTCATTTTGCTCACACAGAAATAAATATTTTTATAGCATATAGTGCATGGTGGATGTTAAATGAGTATTTATTAAATCGTGCTGAAATAGCAATTTCTCCTCCGCATTTTGTCTTTATTTCTCCAAACTTATAATAAGGTTCAGGAACATATGTAACTAGAATATAAATTTAATTTGGTTCAGTGCAGCACACATTTAAAAAGAATTCCAACCCACAGTTCATTGGTTAGATAATTCCCATTCCTTTCTTCACAACCTTAATATATAGCTTGAAAAGTGAAGTATTTTAAGATAAAAATGAGTATGTACCATGACTCTGTACAATGAAATCTATGTGGAACTCTACTGTGGGCATGTTAGGAACGCTTTAGCCTCCTTAATACATTAAAGAGACAGATTTCTGCTTTCTTCCTGCCTTGAGCATAAATTAATTCCTGGATCTGTGGCAATCACAAGACTGACAGAACCAAGAGAATGTAGGGATTCTGAACCAATACCAGCCAACTGTCTATTTCCAGATGACTTGTTAATTAAGGCAGGCTATATATAAATTGCTGTGATATTATCAAATTTTAGGTATATTTATAAGCTTTCATTTAGTTTATTGATCCATTTCCATGTCTGTTTATTAAGTTCAATCCTTAGTAAAAATGGGAAAATGAAGAGGATGGTTAAATTGTACTTTTTTCCCCAAAAAAATGTTATTTGTTATGTGTCCCTTTCATTTTCCAAGTCCCTCCCTGGCTGGATGATGGATGAGACCAAAATGCATACAATAGAATAAATATATATAAACATTTACAGACACCTGCATACCTTATATAACAAGATAAAATTTTTAAATGTCAAAAAGTATAAAAATTAGATATAATTTAGATATGTCTTATTAATCTAATTAATTAGCTACCTAATTAATTAGATATAACAAAAAATATGAAACTCAGAACTCAATACAAATCAATAACTAAAAATATATTAACTTGAAAAAATTTTAACAATCATCTAAACATCATTTAAGTTGTAAAGAAAATATAAAATTATTTTTGACTAGACATTCATGAAAGTTAAAATGGCACTTATTAAAATCCATGTTACATGGGCAGAAGTCTATTCAAATAAAACTTACAGCTTTAAATATATTATTATTAAGCCAATATTAATAGAATTAATGTTGGAAATATTTAAATTAAAATATAGTAAATCACAACTTTTTAAGTAGATTACTAGAAAAAAATGAGGATAACGGCATGAAATATATAAATTAGGGAAGAACCTGAAAATAAAAACTGTAAAATAAATAAATAAAACTATGGTCTGCTTCTTTAAAAAGAATTTCTACATAATTAATTAGATTCTGACCACCTGATCAAAACACATACATGCAAATAATTTCACTTTAAATGAGAAAAATGTATTTACCCACAATATTGAAGAAATAATAACATTTTAACAAAATTCTATGTAAATTTTTTAATTAACCTGAAATTACTGAAATAAATACTGATACTTTTGTAATTCGAAATACTGAAATTAATTGATGTGAAGATTTAAAACAAAAACATGTATAGAATAAAATCATAAAAGAAAGAGCAAATCTAGTTAAAATTCTGTCTCCAAAAGTTCTAAGCCCAGAGTTTTATAGACATTTACATCAAACACCCAATACTCATGGTACAATTTAAAAGATTTTCAAGTAAATAAATGTATTATGAGAAATATTATAAATATATGGTATAAAGGCTTAGTTGTAAATAATTCATTTATGACAATTTAGCAAATAAGCATTGAATGCCAAAGATTGTTCTTCTATTTTGATATGTATCAATAAGAAAAAGTTATATTCAATAAAAATAACTATAACATATGGAGTAGCACTTCTAATAAAAATAATAGGCAAATATTTTGTAAAGACCATTCTCACTAGCAATGAAATGAATGCAAATTCAGTCAAGAAATTAGGGAGTTTTATCCCTCAGGTTGGCATATGAGTATATCAATAATTCTCAATGTTCCCCTTACCTCCATCAAAACAAATTTCTTAACCCCAGACCCATGTATTCTACTTCTACTCTCTAATATACATTTAAAAATTCAGAAACTTCAAATTCCACAAATCCATACAAAATTCATGCTATTCTCTTCTAAAGGAGGTCTTCTTCTGCATTCCTGACCTCAATAATAGCACAGTCCATGTAAAAGTTAAGGATTAGGATGTATCTTAAATGTGTTACACTAGCTCAGATCACCATATTATAAGAACTATTTTTGCTTCTTAAGTATCTCAAATTTCTATTCCTTTCCATTACAACCAACCTCAGAACCCAATATTACCTCTTACCTGCACTACTGCTTTTGCTTCTAAATGTCTTCCTGAATGCGACCTGGCTATCTCTCCAAACCACTCTCACCACTATATGCAGAAATGTCCTTTTTAAGGGCAACTGGGTGGCTCAGTGGGTTAAAGCCTCTGCCTTCAGCTTAGGTCATGATCTCAGGGTCCTGGGATCGAGGCCCGCATCGGGCTCTCTGCTGGGCAGGGAGCCTGTTTCCTTCTCTCTCTCTCTCTGCCTGCCTCTCTGCCTACTTGTGATCTCTGTCTCTCTCTCTCTGTCAAATAAATAAATAAATAAAATCTTAAGCAAAGAAATGTCCTTTTTATTTATTTATTTATTTTTTTAAAAGATTTTATTTATTTATTTGACACAGAGAGAGAGATTACAAGTAGGCAGAGAGGCAGGGAGAGGAGGAAGCAGGCTCCCTGCTGAGCAGAGAGCCCGATGCGGGCCTCGATCCCAGGACGCTGAGATCATGACCTGAGCCGAAAGCAGAGGCTTTAACCCACTGAGCCACCCAGGCGCCCGAAATGTCCTTTTTAAATAAAAAATTGATCATGACACTTTCCTATTTAAAACCCTAAATGGGGCACCTGGGTGGCTTAGTCGTTAAGCATCTGCTTTTTGGCTCAGGTCATGATCCTAGCATCCTGGGATCAAGCCCCGCTTTGAGCCCCGCATGGAGTCCCCTACTGAGCCCTGCACTGAGCCCCACACTGAGGCCCTCATTGGGCTCCCTGCTTGATGGGAAGCCTGCTTCTCCCTCCCCCACTCCCCCTGCTTGTGTTCCCTCTCTCTGTGGTTCTGTCAAATAAATAAATAAAATATTAAAAAATAAATTAAAAAAATAAAACCCTAAAATGTCTTTTCATTGTTCTTTGGGAAGAGCAAAATGGTTAACATGGCTTACAAGGCTCTGAGATTTGGCTCCATTCCAGACCCTATTGAAAAACTTCTTCTGCCCCTCCCACACATCTCTGTGCTGTAGACAAAATGACCCCAGATCACGGTAGACCATGCTGTGCAAGTTCTTGTTCCCTTCAGTGTTGTGGCATTGCACAATTCCCTACTGAGGTAAAGGCAACCAAAGAAAACCAAGTGTAACGGGCACCTGGGTGTGCCTATTGACTTTGAAGGAAGGGCTAGAAAATAAAGATCAACATTACTAGAGACATGTTTGTAATGAATATTTTCAAGGGTGGACTTATCTTTTCTGTTTGCAATGGAGCTTAATGAGAACAGTTCTGTAATTGACAATAATGTCAGATATCACCTATCATAAAGGGTAAACCCTGCCCAGTTGCAATACATGTTATTTAGCTTAACTTGTTGTGTACATCTTTCGTTTTTATGTTAAACTGTATCTGACAATGCTAATATTTCTAATTGTGTGAAATATATAACACATTTTAAAGTAAGATTGAATTATAAAATTAATAAGAACATGGCAAATTCCCAAATTTAAAAAGCAATTATCCTCTGCTAGTCTTTTCTCTCTCCCTTTTTTAAGATTTTATTTATTTATTTGACACAGAGGGACTGGGGAGAGAGAGCAAGTGCAAGCAAAGGGAGAAGCAGGCTCTCTGCTGAGCTAGGAGCACAATGTGGGGGCTGATCCCAGAACCCTGGGATAACAATCCAAGCAGAAGGCAGATACTTAACTGAATGAGCCACCAAGGTGCTAGTCTTAAATATCAAGACGACATATTGCTAAAATTACATTTGCTAATAATAACAGGTGGGGTGTTTACGGTAATTTTACATTTTTGTGTTGACTTTCTATGCTTGAAGTTAAGAGGTATTTTGCTGGAGCTTAAAAAAGAAATTAATTTTATTGCTTTTTCTTTTTTTTTTTTTTAAAGATTTTATTTATTTATTTCACAGCGGGAGAGAGATCACAAGGAGGCAGAGAGGCAGGCAGAGAGAGAGGGGGAAGCAGGCTCCCTGCTGAGCAGAGAGCCCAATGCGGGCCTCGATCCCAGTACCCTGAGATCATGACCTGAGCCAAAAGCAGAGGCTTTAACCCACTGAGCCACCCAGGCGCCCAATTTTATTGCTTTTTCAATGTATCTGTCTGGGAATGGGTTTGGTGACAGGAGAAGTGAGGCTATCAGGATAAAGTAGAATAGTGTCTGTTTGCCTATTTGTAACTGTAGACAACTCTATTTGCAATTCCATTTCCAGAATAGAGATCTCCAGTCTTATGCTTTGGCAATGACAGAATTCTCAATTCACAATCCTGACATTTGTCTTTCTTCTCTGGTATCTCCCCACTCACATAGAGTCTTCTCATTTTTCAGCACCTTTACCTCACAATCTTTTTTGAGGAAACCTCTAACTCTTCCCATTGGAAAAATTTTTACCTCTTGGGTTTTCTTTGTTTCCTGTTAACTCTGAGCAGTTCCTCCAATTTGGGCCACATGACTACATATATTTTCTTCTCAAACTTCTTGGACTCAAAGAGAATAAGTACTTGCAAGAAGGAGATTGAATACAAATGACCCAATTCTCATCGTCTCCCCACTGGATGAAATATCAGTGACGCACATTTTGTCTTTAGTCATTCAATGAACCCATACTGAGTTAAGGTCCTTTCTCTTTTTCATATGGTTTTAGTTTTGACATGTAGAAACAATAGGCACCCTTCCCATTCTTGTTTTCTTAAGATAAATTTGGATCTTTTCTTTCCCACATGAAGCTTGTTGAATTACAAGAGAAAGTAAAAGGAGTATTAAATGTTACTCTCAGAACTGGTAACAGATACAGTGAACCAGCTCAGATTATCATATTTTGATTTGAAACTTCTTTTCTAGGGGCACCTGGATGGCTCAGTTGGCTAAGTGTCTGACTTTTGTTTTCAACTCCAATCATGATCTCAGGGTCATGAGATCAAGTTCTCTATTGTGCTTATGCTGAACATGGAGCCTGTTTAAGATTCTTTCTCTCTCTCTCCTTCTGCCCCTCCCTTGCTCTGTCTTTCTAAAAAATGAAAAAAATAATTTCCTTTCTAATGGAAGAGGCAAGAAAGAGGAGGATGCTGCCCTTTGTGAATATTCTCAAAAACTTTTTTATTAGCTCAAAAGAATCCCCAAAAAACCTCTTTCTCACAGAAACGTATAGATACTTTTCTTTTTTAAGAACAAAAATTATTGGGCGCCTGGGTGGCTCAGTGGGTTAAGCCTCTGCCTTCGGCTCAGGTTTTGATCTCAGGGTCCTGGGATTGAGGCCTGCATCGGGCTCTCTGCTTGGCAAGGAGCCTGCTTCCTCCTCTCTCTCTGCCTGCCTCTCTGCCTACTTGTGATTTCTCTCTCTGTCATATAAATAAATAAAATCTAAAAAAAAAAGAACAAAAATTATTTGATCATGTCATAAAACTACATACATATAATGATTATATGTAATATATATAAACATAAGACTTTAGTCCCTGTACTAGACCTCCTGAGTGTGGAGATCCAGAACTTCTTGGATAATGAGGAAAAGAAGAAAAAGAAAGGAAGGAAGAAAATAAGGAAGGGAAGAAGAAAGGGAGGGAGGCAGGAAGGAAAGAAGGAAGAAAGGAAGAAAAGGAGAAAGGGAGGAAGAAAGGGAATAGAGGAGAGAGAAGGGAGAAGGGAAATATATAAACCAAGAAAAACTCTTAGAGGTAGAGGGACTTATTTGTGGGTTTCTTTTTTTTTTTTTTTTTCATTTTGGTAACTGTTTTGACATGAAGTTCAGGTTTTATATTTCCTCTGAAAAAAATAATTGTTGAGCTCATTGCTTATTTATACATAACCATGATTAAGCTTAGGCCAAAGAATGCGGTCACCCCTGCTTTGGAATAAGTCTGAAACAGGAACTGTAGAACAATAAGCAAAAGCTGAGAGAGTTTGTTTTGGTTGTGGTTTTAGACCATATAAGATTCACAGTAAAACTGAGCAGAAGAGATTTCCCAGGAGCACCTGGCTAGCTAAGTCAGTAGAGAATGTGACTCTTGATCTCAGGGTTGTAAATTCAAGCTCCACGTTGGGTATAGATTACTTTAAAAAAAAAAAAAAGAAAGAGAGAGAGAGAGAGATTTTCCATATACCTCCTGCCCCCACACATGCATAGCCTCCAGCTCTATCAACATCCCCCACCAGAATGGGCATATTTGTAACAGTTGATGAACTACATTGACACATCATAATCATCCAAAGTCCATAGTTTATATTATAGTTCACTCTTGGTTTTTTTACATTCTATAGGTTTGGACAAACGTGTAATGATATGTATCTATCATTATGGTGTCATACAGAATCCTTTCACTGCTCTAAAAATCCTCTGTGGTCAATCTATTCATGTTCGCTCACCATACAAAACCCCGGATAATCACTGATCTGTTATACTCTCCGTATTTATAGAATGTTAAGTGGTTGGAAACAAAGTATGTAGACTTTTCAGATTGGCTTCTTTCACTTAGGAATATGCACTTAGAGTTCATCTATGTTTTTTCAAGGCTTGAAGGCACATTTCCTTTTAGCTTTAAGTAATATCCATCTGGGTATAAAAAGTTTTTTAAAACCATTCACCTACAAAACAACATCTTATTTATTTCTAAGGTTTAGCAATTATGCATACAACCACTATAAGCATTTATGTACAGATTTTTGTGTGGACAGAAGTTTTCAAATTAGGGGGTAAATACCAAGGAACACAATGGCCACAACATATGGTAAAAGTGTGTATGGTTTTGTAAGAAAGAGCCATAAATAACCACTATTTTCTAAAGTGTTTATAGCATTTTGTATTCTCACTAAAATGCCTGGGAGTTCCTATTGTTTCACATTCTCGTCAGAATTTGGTGTTGGCAGTATTTCAGATTTTGTTCATACAGAGTTGGTATCTCATCCTTGCTTTAATTTTCATTACCCTTGATGGCATATGATGTTGAACATCTTTTTAAAGGCTTGCTTGTAGGGGTGCCTGTGTGGTTCAGTCAGTTAAGTATCAGCCTTTGGCTTAGATCATGATCTCAGAGTCCTGGAATCAAGCCGCACATCAGGCTCCCTGCTAGGCAGGGTTCCTGCTTCTCCCTCTCCCTCCTGCTCATGCTCTCTCTCTCTCTCTCTCTCTCTCTCTCTCTCTCTCTCTCTCTCTCAAATAAATAAATAAATAATCGTTAAAAAATAAGATAAAATAAAACCTTGCTTATCATCTGAATATCTTCTTTGGTTAGGTGACTGTTGATGCCTTAGACCATTTTTTTTTAAATCCAGGTTGCTAACTTTCTAATGTTGAATTTTAAGAGTTCTTTGTATATTTTGGATAACAGTCTTTTATCAGAGGTGTCTTTTGCAAGTATTTTCATATAGTCTGTGGTTTGTCTTCTCATTCTCTCGATACTCTTTTACAGAGAAGAGGCTTTTAATTTTAGTTAACTTCAGTTTTTTAATTATTTTATATTTCATTATCCCTTTGGTGTCATACCTAAAAAGTCACTGTCATCTCCAAGATAATCATCTGGGATTTTTTCTGTCTCCTAGGATTTTATAGTTTTATGGTTGACATTTAGATCTGTCATCAATTTTTTTTTTTTTTTAAAGATTTTATTTATTTATTTCACAGAGGGAGAGAGATCACAAGGAGGCAGAGAGGCAGGCAGAGAGAGAGGGGGAAGCAGGCTCCCTGCTGAGCAGAGAGCCCGATGCGGGCCTCGATCCCAGGACCCTGAGATCATGACCTGAGCCGAAAGCAGAGGCTTTAACCCACTGAGCCACCCAGGCGCCCTGTCATCAATTTTGAGTTAATTTTTCTGATGGGTGTAAGGCCTGGGTCTTTATTTATTTATTTATTTTCACACATTGATGTCCAGTTATTCCAGCATTATCTGTTGAAAGACTATCTTTGCTCCATTATATTGCCTTTACTTCCTTTTCAGAGATTTCTTGGCTATATTTATGTGGTATTTATATGGACCTTTTTCTAGGCTCTCTATTCTGTTCCACACATCTAGTTGTCTATTCCTTCACTGAAATCACACTGTTTTGATTACTATGGCCCTCTAGTAAGTCCCAAAGTTGGGTTGTATCAGAAAGGGAACTTTGCTCCCTTTCAATACTGTCCTGGCTATTCTTAGTCTTTTCTCTTCCAGTAAAAACTTTAGATCAACCTCAGCTGCACCAACTTCTTGCAAGATTCATCTCTAAACACAAAGGAAACAAAGGAAAAATTAACTCTTAGGACTTCATTAAGATAAAAACTTCTGCATGACAAAGGAGACAGTCAGCAAAACTAAAAGGCAACTTATGGAATGGGAGAAGATATTTGCAGATGACAAATCAAGTAAAGGGCTTGTATCCAAGATCTATAAAGAACTTATCAAACTCAACAGCCAAAAACAAATAATTTGGTCAAGAAATGGGCAGAAGACATGAACAGACATTTCTCCAAAGAAGACATACAAATGGCCAACAGACACGTGAAAAAATGTTCAATAACACTTGTCATCAGGGAAATACAAACCAAAACCACAAGGAGATACCATCTTATACCAGTTAGAATGGCTAAAATTAACAAGACAGAAAACAACAAATTATGGTGAGGATGTGGAGAAAGGGAAACTCTTTTACACTGTTGATGGGAATGCAAGCTGGTACAGCCACAGTGGAAAACATTAGGGAAGTTCTTCAAGAAGTTAAAAATAGAGGTACCCTATGACCCAGCAATTGCACTACTGGGTATTTATCCCAAAAATACAGATGTTGTGAAACAGAGGGACACCTGCACCCCAATGTTCATAGCAGCAATGTCCACAATAGCCAAAGCGTAGAAGAGCTGAGATGTCCTTCAACAGATGACTGGATAAAGGTGCAGTTTATATATACAATAGGATATTCCTCAGCCATCAGAAAGGATGAATACCCACAATTTACATCGATGTAGATGAAAATGGAGGGTATTATGCTAAGTGAAGTAAGTCAATCAGAGAAAGACAATTATCATATGATTTCACTCATAGGTGGAATATAAGAAATAGCACAGAGGATCATAGGGGAAGGGAGGGAAAACTGAATGGGAAGAAATCAGAGAGGGAGACAAACCATTAGAGACTCTTGACCTTGGGAAACTAGCTGAGGGTTGCAAAATGGGGGATAGGTGGGAGGATGGGTCAACTGGATGGTAGGCACTAAGGAGGACATGTGATGTGATGAGCACTGGGTGTTATATGCAACTGGTGAATTATTGAATACTGCCTCAGAAACTAATGATGTACTATATGTTGGCTAACTGAATTTAAATTAAAAACAAAAAACAGAAAACAGCAACTTTAGAATTAGTTTGTCAATATTCCAAAATAACTTGCTAAGATTTTGATTGGGAGTGCATTTAATCTGTAGATCAGGTTGGACAGAGCTGACATCTTGACCATATTGAGTCTTCCAATGTATGAACAGAGAATATCTCTCTATTTAATTAGTCCTTCTTTGATTTTGTTCATCAGAATTTTATATTTTTTTTAATAATTTTTCTCAAATAAATCTTAGATTTATTCTTAACTATTTCATTTTAGGGAGAAGCTAATGTAAATGGTATTATGTTTTTAATTTCAATTTCTATTTGTTTATCGCTGGTATATAAAAAATGATTAACTTCTATATATTAACCTTTTATCATACAACTTTGCTATAATCGCTTACTATTTACAGGATTTTTCTGTTGATTACTTTGAATATTCTTCATAGAGAATCATGTCATGTGTGGACAAAGGCCTTTTTATTACTTTTTTCAACTCTGTATACCATTTCTTCTATTTTTTTATTGAAATACATTTGTCATATAACACTATGTAATTTAAGGTATAAAATATTTCTATTTCATACATTTATATATTGCAATATGATTGCCATGGTAGCAACAGTTAGCACCTCTACTGCATCACATAACTATCAGGGATCTCTGTGTGTGTGTGTGTGTGTGTGTGTGTGTGTGTGTGCATGGTGGGAAGACCTAAAATCTAGTCTTTTAGAAAGTTTGATTATTATAATACAATATTGTTGTCTATATTCTATTTTCTTTACTTATTGCATTACTTAGAACTTCAAGTATGATGTTTAAAAGGAATAGTGAAACCAAACATTCCTGCCTTGTATCTGATCTTAATGGGGATGTTTCTCACCATGAAGTATGGTAATAACTGTAGGCTTTTGTAGATATTCTTTACCAATTTAGGAAATTTCTTTCTATTTTTATTTTATTACAATTATTGTTATCGGGCCACCTGGGTGGCTCAGTGGGTTAAAGCCTCTGCCTTCAGCTCAGGTCATGATCTCAGGGTCTTGGGATTGAGCCCCAGGTCGGGCTCTCTGCTCAGCAGGGAGCCTGCTTCCCCCCTCCATCTGTCTGCCTCTCTGCCTACTTGTGATCTCTCTCTGTCAAATAAATAATAAGAATAAAAAAGAATTATTTTTATCATGAAAAGTTGATGGATTTTGTATTCTCACTATGCAAATATTACACCTTTTATAGTTGCCCCGCAATTCTTGGAAATTCTGTTCTTTTTTTTTTTTTTTCAGCCTTTGCTATCTTTGTTTTTTGGTTTTTGAAATTTCTTTTTTTTTTAAAGATTTTATTTATTTATTTGACACAGAGAGAGAGAAATTACAAGTTACTAGGCAGAGAGGCAGGCAGAGAGACAGGGAGAGGAGGAAGCAGGCTCCCTGCTGAGCAGAGAGCCCGATGTAGGCCTCGATCCCAGGACGCTGAGATTATGACCTGAGCCGAAGCAGAGGCTTTAACCCACTGAGCCACCCAGGCGCCCGGTTTTTGAAATTTCTATTTATATACCCTCAAGCTCAGATATCTTTTCCTCAGCTGTGTCCACTACTAATAAGTCTATCGAAGACATTTTTCATTTCTGTTACGGTGTTTTGTTTGTTTTATCTCTAGCATTTCTTTTGGTTCTTTCATAGTATTTCCATCTCTCCGCTTATATTGCTCATCTGTTCTTGCACATTGTCTACTTTATTATTAGAGTCATTAGCCCATTAATCATAATTATTTTAAATCCCCAGTTTGGAAATTCCAATATTCCTGCCATGTCCATTTCTGATGTTTTTTCTCTACAAATTGTGTGTGTGTGTGTGTGTGTATACATGTATATATATATATAAATATATATATATATATATATATATATATTTATTTATTTTACCTTTTGTTATGATCTGTAGTTTTTTTCCTTGATAGTTGGACATGATGTCCTGGGTAGAAAGAATTGTTGTAAAGAGGCCTTAGAAATGTGGTGATGAGGTGTGGGGGGAAGGGAAAAGTTGTATAGTCTTATGATCAAGTCTGTCCTTTAGTGAGCTTATGCTTCTGAACTATGAAGTTGAAAAGTTTTGCTGTTTTATCTTTTCTCCTCTTAGATGGGAGAGGATGACTAGAGGGATCGGCATTGGGTATTTTCTTTTGCTCAAATCTTTAAATTCTAAAAATACTCCAGCAGGTTAGACTTTGGTTAACTAACTTCTCCTGAAGGTCAGACCTTGTTAAGAAGAACAGAGTGCTCTGGTATATTTTTAAATGTTCCTTTTTCTGTCCCTCTGCCAGAGCATGAAGTGATTTTTCTCCAAAGTATACTGTGGGAACCTGGACAAGTTCCTGAAGGTAAATCTCACAATTCCTGAAGGTAAATCTCAAATCCCCACAACTGTGTCCTCCTGGAGTTTTTTACTCAGACTCATCTGCACTGAGAGTCCAGCAACTTGTCAATTACAGTTCAGGATTTCCTGCCCAGGCACTGAATCCCTGCATTATTTTTGCTCTGCTCTGGTAAACTTTGATTCCCTATATTCATGGTTGTCTCTTTGATCTTGGCGTTGGCAGGTTGCCTTTTGCCCTTCCTTCTCTTGTGGATCCAAGAAGAGTTGTTAATTTTTCAGTCTGTTCAGCTTTTTATTTGCCGTTAGGACCCAGTAGTAACTTCCAAAGTTTAAAAATGCTGACATTAAAATAGACTCATGTTGATCAATAACTTGTTACATTTAATGACAAAACAGTCTTTTCTTTTTCAGGAAAGTTTTGTTATGAACTTATCAATGGAATGGCTTGTCATTTTTCATGGTTTAATGATGCACTTTCATTTTTTTTTTTGAAGATCCTTAAATAACAACCTCTACATATTACCCTACCTGTAAAATGTTATAGTTGGCTGTTAATTTTGGGCACATTTTCTGGAAGAATAGTATCTAGACACTATAGTATAACAGTGCAGAGAAGTTTTATTCTTCCTGGTTCTCACTTTAATAGGAAAACTTTGCCAGTTGATGGTTGGGTACTTCAAAAGACTCAAGCAAGTACTGGTATTTCCCATCAAGGAGCTGGATTGATTGAGAGAGTATTGTTCCCCTAGAAGAGAAAACCTGAACTCTGAGCACTTTCTAGTATTAAATCTCCCATAGCACCATTGGTGCAAGTGGAGTTGTTAAACTATCATCGTAAGCAATTTTTAGTTTATATAATAATGGTCTCCCCACCCAAATTCCTCTTGTACTTTCAATTGATTTTTTTAGACTTCCTATTATACATTAGTGTAAAGTTCTTGTACTTTATATGATACAGTACACTGTTAACTCACAGAGTTTCAATCTCAAAATGAAGGTTTTTGATTTGTGTCGTTGTCCAATACTATGCCTTCATGAAAAAATTGATTAAGCTCTCAGAAATCTTTGGAATATTAGTATCAATTTGTAGGCAATAGATTCTAAAGTGTTTTTTTGTTTTACTTCTTAAATGCTTTCTTAAAATATTTTATTTATTCATTTATTTGATAGAGAGAAAGAAAATGAGCACAGGCAGGGAAGCAGAAGGCAGAGGGAGAGGGAGAAGCAGACTTCCTGCTCAGCAGGGAGCCTGATACTGGGCTCAATTCCTGTACCCTATGATCATGACCTGAGCTGAAGGCAGATGCCTAACTAACTGACCCACCCTATTTTTTTAATATTTAAAATGTTAATTTTTAAAAATCTTTTTAAAGATTTATTTATTTATTTGAGAGCAAGATAATGAAAGAAAGCCCAAGTGGGGTGAGGGGCAGAGAGAGAAACTGATTCCCCACTGAGCAAAGAGCCTAATGTGGGGCTTGATCCCAGGACTCTGGGATCATGACCTGAGCCAAAGCAGACACCCAACTGACTGAGATACCCAGGCACCACTAAAGTAAATTTCTATGAAAATATTGTTTCTGAAAGAAAGTACCCATCACTTATTTTATATATATATTTTTTCTGGTGTGGAGGACAGAGTTTTTACCTTGCTCTTTGCTTACATTAGACATCTTTAAGAGAACTGAGTATTTATACAGTGCAAACCTTAGGAATTCTGGACTTACGCATTATATCCATTACATGTTGTTGTACATCCATTCACCTAAAATTTGTTGCCATGAAATGATAACAGTATTTTAGTTTGCTTATCTGTGGCTTGAAAAACAGGTTTAGGCTGGGCATTTTGTTGAACTGAGCTAGGTTGATGGATCATGGCTGGACTCCCTTAAAAAGCTGCAGTAAAGTATGGGTCACCTGCAAGCTGTTGAGTCTATGACCCTGCAACAGGCTAGTCTATTCTCCATGTGACTATCCCAGAACACAAAGAGAAAGAGCAGAGACACCCAAATCTTTGGGGCTTAGATTTAGAAAAGATACAATAGCAATTCTATCCCATACCTATGGGACAAAACTGAACATATGGCCAATTTAAATTCCAGGAGAGAAGAAATAGGTTCCAGGGATAAGCTACAAAAAATTGCAATCATTTTTGCAATTGACCACAATCACTTTCCTCTCTTTCTGGTTCAGTGTACATGCTAAAGGTTTTGATTAAAGGAAAAAGTTAGGAAAAGATATTTGAGAATTTCAAAATTTTATTGTTTTTGTTTTTTTTTTAAAAGCCACTTTTTTAAAAGATTTTATTTATTTATTTGACACACACAGAGAGAGATCAGATCACAAGTAGGCAGAGAGACAGGCAGAGAGAGAGGCAGAGAGAGAGGAGGAAGCAGGCTCCCTGCCGAACAAGGAGCCCGATGCGGGGCCTCGATCTCAGGACCCTGAGATCATAACCTGAGCCGAAGGCAGAGGCTTTAACCCACTGAGCCACCCAGGTGCCCTATTTTATTGTTTTTGAAGAAGTTTATGAAAAACAGTGAAAAAGTTATGTAAAATTTTCTCATGATTTATAAAAACCTTGGTGTATTGATGAGATTTATTTTTAATGTTTTGGAAAGGGTTTTGGTTATTCTAGGAGAGTCAATCCTAGGCTTACAAGGATTTTCAGTTTCTAGAATGAAAGGAGCAGAGTCATTATAGCCCAGCATGTTCTGTCCACAGATCCAAGAAGCTACACCTGGGGCGCCTGGGTGGCTCAGTGGGTTAAAGAAGCTACACCTGAGCCGAATGAAGACATAGGAGAAGACATTGCTCTACAAGCTGAGTATCAGATATCATATTGAGGAGCTTTCTGTGTGTGTGTGTGTGTGTGTGTGTGTGTGTGTGTGTGTGTTGTGGGGAAGGGTGAATTGGGCTAATGTTAACTGTTTGCTGCACATAACTAGGAACCATCCAACAGAAGTAGCCGGTGCCCATACTCAGCAAATTTGCTGAGCCTCTTTTCAGCTATTCTGTGTGAGAGGTATGCTCATAACGTCATAGGGCCTTGTACCTGTCTTTGAGAAGGGTTCTAGTATTGAAGAAGAAAGTCCATGCCCCTGAATTTGAGTGACACTACAAGAAAATACAATATACCCATGTCACATGATTACTTAACATTTGAAATGTATTTTATATTTTCTTATTTGTTTTATAAACTGAATCATGTGGGTTATTTCCTCCTTAATGTTTAATAGAGTCACTTGTTAATGTTGTAATTCCAATAAAGATAAAGAATTTAAGGTGAATCAAGATAGAACAAAGCACATGGAGCTAGCCAGAAGGTAGCTGGTGCTTTTGGTCATTTGGGGACCATCTGTGCCTAAAGGAAGACAGTACATTAAACAGAATGTAAGGATACTGGACTTTTATCTTTCGGAGAATATCTATTAGGTTGTGTAATGCAATCAAACATAACATAATTCTTTTTTTTTCTTTTTTTTTTATTCAAGAACTTCAACAGATCCTCCAAGCTTATAATATTACATTTGGCAAACTATAGAAGAAGCTCCATTATAAAGTCTATTTGAAGCTGATTTGTGATAAAAATCTATCAGAAAAGAAATATAAAGAGTGGAATTAACAAAGTAATGAAATACAGCAATCCAATTAAAATTAACATCACTTTCCCTCATCAAGTGGGAAAATGAAAGAGTCTAACAGTTAGTTTAACAGCATGAGACTCCATCGAAAACTAGATATAAGTAAAGAAGCAGTAACATTGCTTACTCTGTCTATGAGTTAGGATACTGGCACAGTGATAAGAGTATTTTGCATTTAAACGTTCCCTTACTTTGTAAAAAGTTTTTTTAAGTGATAATTATCATTCTTAGAATGCTACTGAAATGAAGATAGGTAAGAAGAATATTATCCCTGTCTTCCAATGAAACTCACAGAGGGTTAATAGAACTAATAACGCTTATCAATTTTACATCTTTGGGGCTTGCATTTCCTTGAGTTGGTGCCAATTACCTGTTAAATTCTTTGGGAAACTGACAATTATCTGTAAATTCCTTGAGAATATATATTTTTACCTACTTGGAAGTAGATGACTGCACAACCTTTGACTTGAATTTGTAATTTTGACATTCCAAAGGCTTGTAAGGAATACTCAAACTATCTCGTGTTATGGAAGCATTTCTGAATCAATAATAGAAAGTATTATTTGGTGACTAAAGACAAAGCAAAATAAAATTCCCATAGTCTTTGCTTAGATCTAAGAAATATAATATGATTTCACACTGAAGAAATTCTTATTCCTTCACTAATGATTATGAATTGAAACTAAGTCTTAAATAGGCTCTGCATTTCTGTAACGTATGTCACTTTGCATGGCTTGCACTTCAAGGGAGGAATCCATGTTGTGGTTTTGCTTCATAATTTGCTTAACTTTTCCTCAATTTTCTGCTCTGAAAAGTTCTGATATCTATTCTATTTTGTCTCACAGTTGCAAGACTAAAATATCTGGAAATATTTTTAAGCATTTTAATATTATACAAATATAAACAAATTTTAGTTACTTCATGTACCATGCTTCTAACTATGAGATTACACTAAAATTTCCTCAAATCTCTCCTGATTCGTTGACTTCTCAAGATATTTATTCTGGAGGCGCCCAACCAAGAAATTCTCAGCTCTGTAGATTTTTAACCCCAAAGTCACCTTTGCAATCTTCCTGCAAAAGTAATGTAATAAAAACTGTTTTATATGTACCCTTTTACTGATATAATTTAAATGTTTAGTTAATATTATTTAAAGGTTGCCACTGATAACATGAAAATCTTGAAGCCAAGGTTTTCTTGATAACACCAACAATATACATAAAAAGCAGGTCAAAATTAATAAGCAGCGAGATGGAAACAAATCACTGTATTAAGAGTCAGGACACTTAGAGTTTCCACTTCATGTAATGACCTTCATCCACACACTTCACTTCTCTGGGGCTGGTTCCCTCTTTTCTATTATGAAGAGGTTACCCTAGATAATTTTAAGGTCTCTTCTAACTCTAAATTCTATGAAGCTTTACATCGTTTTCTCACAATGCTTCATATTTTGTTGACATATCAGCAGGGAACTTCACACTTCATTGGAAATCCATTAAAACAATTACCATGTCATTAGTGAAGACTTTTAATTATGAGCTTAGTAACCTAAAGAATTCACTGTGATAGGCAAGATTAGCTCTATGAGCATGTGCTACATTGAGATGCATTGAGTGGAGAGATGTCCTTCCTTTGGAGAATCTGGAGCTGTCATTCACAAAGCAGTCAGCATTGTTGATTAAGCCTGTCAGCAGAAAAGTCAGGGAGTGGGGGAAAGATTGATAACCTTTCAGATAGTTTTATGACCAGAAATTCCCCCCAAATGAATGAAACATTGCTTCATTTGACCTGATTCAATGAGAATGGAGGGTGATAACACTAGGAAGGGACATTCCAAAGCTGACAGGGAGGAGGAAGGAAGAGGTGTAGATGTGAATTCATAGTTAAAAGAAGGAGAATAAGGAGAATCAGCAGTTAAAATAACTGTGGCATAAGCCCTGATGACAACTCACGGCATGCCTGTCCTGTTTTCACACATTCTGTGCTTTCATTAAAATAAAGATGGCCCTCCACATAGCACAACTATTGATCATGTAAGGAGTAGTTCTTTCTTCTTTCTGTACTAAAGTAGAATAACCTATAATGTTCCAGCTCAAACCTAAATGGAGAGGCTGGAAAAATGACTTCATAAATGACCTCACTGATTCAGGGCCGTACTGAATGTGACTGTGTTTTCTTTATCTTATCCTTTGCTTTATATATCCAGGCAGCTCTTAATTTACTCCTTTTCAGAAAATTCCTCTGTCATTAACAACTAGGAAATTCAGATTATCCAGCATTGTATTCTTACTTCTTTTCTCATTCTTCTTGCAATTTTTCTGTTGTTTTGAAACGATTCGATTTCAAGGGAATATACGATATTAAGAGGAGAGAAACATTGGTTTTGTGAGACTGAGAAGATGCATAGGCCAACAATTTTAAGTATGGATATGAGAGCTAAATTTTCTGAATTCTGGTTCCTATTTATTTTTTCTGGAAAATTTGTCACAGTGTCTACACCTTCTTATTTTTTGTTTCCTCCTGCATGAAATCAGCAATTCCTACAAAATTGATTCAAAGGAATACCTGGCTTGTAGTTGTTGCTTGATAAACGTTAGCAAGACAACACTATGTCACAGAATTTAAATATATTTTGGACTCTAAGAACTGGGAGCTAAGGACTGGGAAGTCATCAGGATCTAAAGTAATTCTACTTCATTTCTCTCTTCTTGTCTGTATGATGTAAACTAATTTCCCTATGCCAGGAATATAGCCTACTTCATGAGAATCGACATCCCCTAAAATCTAGCCCTATGTGTCAAGGGACCCATCTGGCACAAAGGGGTACCACTAGTTCTTTCGTAGAACTTCAGAGAAGACTGTGTTTAAGAGTACCTTCTACAAAAAGAGTGTACAGAAGTATAATCGTTTCTAATTATACCGAGTAATTGTGGCTAGGTGTATTCCAAAATACATATAACTGATCTCAACTTCTTCTTTCTACACTCCTGTCAATTATGTCTTCCTAACTAATAGCAGAGTAATGTTTGTAAATATATGTTATAAAACTGAAGAACTATAATTCATTTAACCTGGTGTTCTAAACAAGATAAGATCTCTTTTTTCCTCACATGTCACCTAATCACGTCTACTTATTATTGTTTTGATTTTTCAGTCTTCATATGTCCCTAGGGCTCCATCAAAGGATGTCTATGGTTCTGGGTCTCTGATAAATATATGAACATTCTGAAATGTTTGGTTTATGTCAAAGTAACATACAAGTACAACGTCATTTTTACTCCAATTTCTAGCCTTCTAGCTAAAACATGCTTATAACTTTATAAAATAGTTTTTAAAAGCACAGAAATATATAGATTTAATAACACCATTAAGGACATAGAAAAGAATGCATATACCAGGGTGATTTACTGTGCATTATTTTTTCCAGTGTTTATGTTTCAATGATCTGAGTTACAATGAAGAAATCACTATCATTATCTCTATCATTATTGTAGCATTTGTCATTTTGACCTTATAAAATTGTTTATATGTATATACATTTAATCTTCTCCATCTCTTCTATTAGGTTTGTGAGGTTCTTTAGAATATTGCGTTTGTGCTTTGTGAAGAGTGGCTTCATATGTATTGGTTCATGGCATGATCTTTGACATCAGGTTCACTTGAGCTGGAAATTCAAATATAGATAATTTGAGTTTCATCACTGAGTGATACTGATAGTAGTAAAAGTGTCTGCAATTATATAGGCATTGGCACAATTGCAGAATTTTCCACTTATCAGTAATTTAATCTTAGTATAAGTTACTGAACTTCTCTTTGTCTCAGTTTCCTTACCTTATAATTGGGTTAATTTTACCTATAGAGTATGGATTGATGAAAATAAAATAAGACAAGTAATTTAACTGGCACATTGCCTGGTACACAGTAGACACTTAATAAATCCTTTTTCTAGATATATTACTTTGAACCCCAAAAAGGTTTTGTGTTTTAAAAAATATATTGTTTCATAACTTGACACAGGACATGAGGAAAATGTAAGTAAATAGAGCTGTTTAAAAACTTAAAAGGCTGAAGAATCTCCCCCTATTTTTTTTTTCTGAGTACATTTGGCCACAGTAAGGTGCTGCTCATTATTGTACACACATGAATGAGAGTGTCACATTAATGCTACAATTATTTTAAGAAATGTTTTGGCCAAATAAACATCTCAATGGATTATGTTCTCTTTTGCAACCCCACTAAGCCATATAATTAAGGAGAGATAGTATTGTCAAGAGGTAAAGAATGCAGGGGTTTGAGTTAGAGATACATGAATCCAAATCCCAGTTCCACCAATAACTAACAATGTGACCTGAGGTGAGTCACTTACCTCTTGGTGACACAGTTTAATAATTTGTAAATTGAATTAACAAAAACAACATCAAAAGACAGTTGAACATATGAAAGAGACATTGGAGATAAAAGTTNTCTTGGTGACACAGTTTAATAATTTGTAAATTGAATTAACAAAAACAACATCAAAAGACAGTTGAACATATGAAAGAGACATTGGAGACAAAAGTTATGGGAAAGTATTCAATTTAGAGTAGAAAAACCTATAAATATTAGCTTGTGGTCATCATCAGCAATAATGTTAACCTTTGCCATAACACCTCAGTATGCCTCAAACCCCTTTTTTTCNTATGGGAAAGTATTCAATTTAGAGTAGAAAAACCTATAAATATTAGCTTGTGGTCATCATCACCAATAATAACCTTTGCCATAACACCTCAGTATGCCTCAAACCCCTTTTTTTTTTAAATTTCTTATTCTAACATGTCTAATTATTCAAATAATACCCTCAAAGTGTGTTTGTACATATATAAGAAGACTATAAGTGATACTTATCTCTTTACTTCAGGGAGTTTATGGAGAAAGGAAATTAACATATAATAATGCCCTCTTAATCATTTGGGTGTGAAAGATGCCCTTTAGATTTTCAGTTTTGAGTCCATAAAAATTTCTAATTTTTTTTCCGTCAAAAACAATGATCCCGGGCGCCTGGGTGGCTCGGTGGGTTAAAGCCCCTGCCTTCGGCTCAGGTCATGATCTCAGCGTCCTGGGATCGAGGCCCGCATCGGGCTCTCTGCTCAGCAGGGAGCCTGCTTCCTTCTCTCTCTCTGCCTATTTGTAATCCCTCCCTGTCATATAAATAAATAAATCCTTTAAAAAAAAAAAACACAATGATCCCAAGCCTACTGAGTTGCCAAAATATTTACTTACTGGCATAATCAAAATTAAACTAAACATGTTTTTGTCCTGAAATAATTTCTATATTTGAAAATTGCAATATAATTCAGAATTCCTCACACAATGTTCCATGATTCAAAGTTAGCTTAAAATAGTGATAATTTATAGAGGAAATGATTGAGACCTACATTTCATGAGTCTTGAATCTATATCTCTGTTCTGCCAAAACTAAGCTATAACCTATAGTGTTCTCATGTATGCAAATGTTATTAAATACATACATTGTATGAGACCTGCAAGAAATAACTTTTCTTTTTTTCAATGTCCTCAAATTTATGATGGATATTGTAATTTATAAAATATAGAGAAATAATGACATAGGATTATCGTAAAGGAAAAACTAAGAAGGCATGGGACATTAAGTATCATCTAATACAAATTTTATGATAAATTTTGTATTTTATACTTTTATGTGAGATTATAAGGTAGAAAAAAACATTATTTTATTTCAAGCATTGACTGTGCAGTTTTTCCTTTGACCATTGTTCATTCCATAGAATTTAATGTATTTATTTGAATTTACATGAGCTCTTTATGAGGCAAATGTTGAGTTATAAGCTGGAGTAGTGTATGTGTTGAGTGTTTTCATTGCATGTAAGTATTTTATAAATGTTTGGCTTCAACTCTTACCCTAAATTCTAGGTTGGTTATTTTCTACCTTATTGTCAACACTGTCAGATGTACAGTGAAAGTATATCCTCCTTCTTAAACAAAATTAAATAATGTGTCAACAATCACAATTCATATCTTGATACACTATTATAGTTTACCACAATTTAAATTGTTACTTAACATTCCAGAAAATATTGTGAGATGAGTTCACATCCTTGGTTGAAAACAATTTCAAATTTCATAGATATAAACATAGGGCTACAATATACTGAGAACCAAATAAAGAAATACAAAGAAATAATAGTGGATAACTGTGGGAAAAATGCCTCAGGATGTTTAATCATAAGATTTTCCTTTGAAAACTGAGAACAGCAAAGATTTCTGTTATTTCATACACAACATTTTTTTTCTGTTTATATCATTTGAAAATGTATACAATCCACTTTTTTCTCTCTAAAATTATAAGCTGATACANTTAATCATAAGATTTTCCTTTGAAAACTGAGAACAGCAAAGATTTCTGTTATTTCATACACATTTTTTTCTGTTTATATCATTTGAAAATGTATACAATCCACTTCTTTCTCTCTAAAATTATAAGCTGATACAACCAAAACATAATCTATTTTATGGCACATTGGCTTACTAAATAAAATGAACTAAATATAAGAAAGTGGTGCCTGAACAAACATCTCTAAAATACCTTGGATGAATTAAATGTATTCTATGACTTTTAGACTATTTAATAAGACTCATTACTTAGAAAACATTAACTTAGTTGATCCCCGTATATAAACTGTTGGTATAAATCTATGGATGTATAAATGTTAAGCATTATTATTTTTTCACTCATTGTGAAACTAAAACCAAACATGTTATACATATATTTAAGGTGATACTAATTTCAATGTGAAGTAATTACCTCTGTATTTTTTTTTATTACCAATGGTGCTTGGTCTGTATTTTTCCACTTCTTTGTTCATATCACACATGTATATGTGTGTGCATGCATATACACAAATACTTAATTTGCCTCTTCCTCTCATATTCTTTGTTTTTTTCCCACATCTAGTCCATTTGTTGATGTCTACAAAAGCAGAAAGATATCAGGATCTTCATAGTGGTAAAATCTATCTTATTCTTTCAGACATATTAAGAACCATTCTATCTTGGGTTGTAAACTCTTGTTCTTTCTATCACCCTGTGGTTCTATAAAAGCTTATCATGGTATTTTTGAACTTTAAGGACATTTTAATTATTCATGACCTTTCAAGGTTATGGGGAAATTAAAAGGATTTCTACCAACAGAAATAAAGAAAAAAGAGCAAATTGAACAATTTGAGCAAAAGTGATAGAAGTTAAATACAGACACATAACATTAAAGGCAAAATAAAATATATATTTTTTGAAGGAAAGCAACATGTGATAAATCCAGAAGAGATTATATAAGGATTTTGTTAAATTGAATATTTTCAGGTTTTTTGTGGATGGTGGCCTTAATATTGTAGGGGTGTAATACATATTGTTGAGTTCAGTTGTTTGAAGTAAGTTCATCTAGTTTACAAACTATATACTTCATATTTGTATACTTCTAAAGAGTTATTATGTAAGAAGCTGGTTATATACTTTGAAATACTTTTAAATTTATTCACTGTGCTTTTAGGACTTTTTCTATACCCAAACTTTGCAAAGCTCACTGATTAAAGAAAGGTCACTGCTGCATATCCTAGGTCACTGCTGCATATCTAGACCTCATTAGCACAACTTTCATGGCTTGCACACCATTTCTCACTACTGCTGACATTATTTCCTTGCATGCCACAATTGTTGAGCATCACATATGTTGCTCTGCTCTGTGCTTCTTTGTAGTTCATTGTCCATAGTATTGAATTTGGGGCTCCTTAGTTAGCAGCTGAAATAATCTGAAAATATATTAATACTTACTGAGAACTTACTATGGCCTAGGTATTATGCTATAAGTTTTACATTTGTAATCTCAATTAATTATCATAACAAATATTTCAGTTGTAAAAACAAAAGATCAGAGAGGTAAGCCCTTTACACCAAATCGCACAGCAATGAGTGGTTATATGAAGACATGAACAAATAATATCAGAATCAAGGTATTTTTTCCCTATACTGATTTTTCACTAAGAGAAATCTAAGGTAAAACTTCAAAATACACAGAAAGTGTCAACATAAAGGGTGTAGAAGATTCCCTCCACTAAATCTTCTAGAATTATTGTAGGAGAAGAGCTTAATTGGGCTAATCACCAAGATCTAGTAGTAATTCAGGGACAGACAGGAACAATGACAAAAAAAAGTTATCAATGACTGGAAAATAAAAATGAAACTATTTAGGAGTTCAGTAGTTCTTATACACATTTGAACGGGCAAGAAAATTTCTGTATCATGGAAGATGTGTCACTAGTGTTAGGCACTAGAAGTTCATATAGGGAAAAGAAAAAGATATATTTGATATGCTGCAATATTTTAAGGTCTAAAAGCTTTCCTTAAAAAAATAATTTTGTGATAACTTAATCCTAAATTGATTCTGTAACAAAGATATGGTTAAAAGAGATATAAAAGAATGAGTTCTACTAGTTCAAAAGAGAGGGAAAAAACATGCAAATGCAATAACAATTTAGCAAATAGATATTCAAAAGTAATGGCAGGTGCATAAGGAAAATTTGAGTTGTTATAGTGCTACTCTGCACTAAAATAATGGAAAATAATCTTTTGTAATTGCTTTTGTGTGTTGATATTTCTATCCATATATAATTCACTTGATGATAAAAATACTTGAGTGCCATTTATTATTGAATACTTTGAAATTGTTTCATAAATAAGAATAATAAATTATAATGATCAATTTGCTTTCACTCCTTATGTCAATTTCGAACTTGATGAGAATTAAGGAAACAATTCTTATTTTGAAACATTTAATGGAAGAGTGTGTGTATGTGTGTGTGTGGAAAATAATGAATAGATGGAGTTATTTACTTTAAAATCATAAAACATTTTAATTAAATTACATTTATTCTAATTCTCAGAAATATAATGTTATTGAACTCTGATTTTTATTTGGTACATTCTTTGACCTCAGAAATCATTTTTGCTTAGTTCTAACTATCCCCTTTCCCTTCTCTGATTCTCTTTAAGCAGTTGGTCCTAATGATATGTCTATGACCTATACAAACAGAATTCCTGAACCAGATTTGAAGAAACCAACCTTATTTAAGCTGAGAGGATTTCGTATTGCTGTAGTGAGATTTCAGAACATCAATTATTGTACTTAGCATCAACTCAAATTTGGAAAACAAACCTTGTTATTCACTAATGGATTTATTTTTGTTATATTCAAAAATAACAAATAATTTATATGGGTGCTTATAAAGCTCTATTTTTCCCCCAGAGGATTTTTATCTTAACTAACAACATTGCTGCATCTCCTATGGCAACTTTCTGGTCAATAAAATAAAGTTCAATCTATGAAGGTTACCAATTAAATTCTCTATTAGAAATAATGGGAAAGACTAGTGACAAAATCGAGGAAATAAATAGGTTCATAGAGGGAGGTTCTCTTACTCCCTCAGCCATACACAACCTTGTAACACTATCTGTCAAAGGATTTGCACCAGCCAGGAAACCAGAGGCCTTTCCTTGTTATTTTCTTATTCACCCCACAGCACTGGTATTTTTTTCTTAAGCTGTTGCAGTTCCAATTAGAGGGGTGACTTTCAGATCTGGACCAGACGAAATGAATCTGGATATACATGCAACATACTCGGGACCCTAGATTCAAAAATTTCCCCAGGNCCTCAGAAATCATTTTTGCTTAGTTCTAACTATCCCCTTTCCCTTCTCTGATTCTCTTTAAGCAGTTGGTCCTAATGATATGTCTATGACCTATACAAACAGAATTCCTGAACCAGATTTGAAGACACCAACCTTATTTAAGCTGAGAGGATTTCGTATTGCTGTAGTGAGATTTCAGAACATCAATTATTGTACTTAGCATCAACTCAAATTTGGAAAACAAACCTTGTTATTCACTAATGGATTTATTTTTGTTATATTCAAAAATAACAAATAATTTATATGGGTGCTTATAAAGCTCTATTTTTCCCCCAGAGGATTTTTATCTTAACTAACAACATTGCTGCATCTCCTATGGCAACTTTCTGGTCAATAAAATAAAGTTCAATCTATGAAGGTTACCAATTAAATTCTCTATTAGAAATAATGGGAAAGACTAGTGACAAAATCGAGGAAATAAATAGGTTCATAGAGGGAGGTTCTCTTACTCCCTCAGCCATACACAACCTTGTAACACTATCTGTCAAAGGATTTGCACCAGCCAGGAAACCAGAGGCCTTTCCTTGTTATTTTCTTATTCACCCCACAGCACTGGTATTTTTTTCTTAAGCTGTTGCAGTTCCAATTAGAGGGGTGACTTTCAGATCTGGACCAGACGAAATGAATCTGGATATACATGCAACATACTCGGGACCCTAGATTCAAAAATTTCCCCAGGTGATTCTCATGCATAGCATGTTTTGGGCACCTTTGATATACATTTGTTCCTTCTGTACCTCCATGCCTAACCAGAATCACTCTGTTTTCATCCTCTCTGTTATGGCTTTGGTTTCACAATCAGGATATCATAAAGTGTGTGGGAGATGGGGAGGGGTTGCTCTAAATGTGGAGATAATGGGAATAGTCTTGAATGTGCATTTTGCCTCATTCCCACTGTGAAAGTAGGTGAGCTAACACAAAGGGGTAAGTAAGGAAAACTTTTCAAGTCCTGTTTTTTTTTTTTTTAAGATTTTATTTATTTATTTATTTGACACAGAGAGAGAGATTAAAAGTAGGCGTAGAGGCAGGCAGAGAGACAGGGAGAAGAGGAAGCAGGCTCCCTGCTGAGCAGACAGCCTGATGCGAGCCTCGATCCCAGGACCCTGAGATCATGACCTGAGCTGAAGGCAGAGGCTTTAACCCACTGAGCCACCCAGGTGCCCTCAAGTCCTGTTTTTTGAAAAACATTTTCCCATCTCAGATCCTTTAAGATATAAATTCTCAACCAGCAGATGCCACCTTAACCCAATGATAAGTTGACATCACAGGTAATAAAAAGCAGTCACATTATGAACACCTTGACATGAAGCATTGAGAAGAATACAGTATAATTTCTGTGGTATTTTTGCCAAAAAATAAGTAATTTCAGCCAAATCAGGTGAATATATCAGACTAACACAAATTCAGGGATATTTAACAAAATATCTGAATACTGTTTTTCATAAATAACAAGATANCTCAGATCCTTTAAGATATAAATTCTCAACCAGCAGATGCCACCTTAACCCAATGATAAGTTGACATCACAGGTAATAAAAAGCAGTCACATTATGAACACCTTGACATGAAGCATTGAGAAGAATACAGTATAATTTCTATGGTATTTTTGCCAAAAAATAAGTAATTTCAGCCAAATCAGGTGAATATATCAGACTAACACAAATTCAGGGACATTTTTTTTTAAGANCAGATCCTTTAAGACATAAATTCTCAACCAGCAGATGCCACCTTAACCCAATGATAAGTTGACATCACAGGTAATAAAAAGCAGTCACATTATGAACACCTTGACATGAAGCATTGAGAAGAATACAGTATAATTTCTGTGGTATTTTTGCCAAAAAATAAGTAATTTCAGCCAAATCAGGTGAATATATCAGACTAACACAAATTCAGGGATATTTAACAAAATATCTGAATACTGTTTTTCATAAATAACAAGATAATTAAAAACAAGCCAAGACTGATAAACTGTGACAAATAGAAGGAAACCAAAGGGAGGCAACAGCTACATGGGACTGTGGGATTCTGCATAAGATCCTGGAACAGAAAAAAAAAAAAAGAATTGCTAGGAGGAACACTGCTGATATTTCAATAAGGTCTGTAGTGTAGTTAATTTTCTTGAAATCAATGTGAATTTCTTTGTCTTGATCATTTAATATTTTACATGATTTTTTACTAAACATTTTACTAAGGTTTTGTATGATGCTATTATTAACCTAAGGAAGAGTGGCACACAACAGTTCTCTATATTGTTTTTGCAGTATAGATAGATAAAATATCTAAGATATATCTAAGAATATCTAAGATAGATTCAGGATAAACAAACAAATAAATAAGTAAATTCTCTCTTTTTCATGAGTAAATCAATTTGTAAGGGGAAAAATCTAAATCACACAACCTCAGTAGGTAAGCAGAGTTTACCAGTTATATTCTGACTATGAAATCTATATAATAGCTCATTTTATTATTTTATCAAAAGCAAAGTGGACATTGAAAGGAGATAAGGGCAGTATACTACCTGGTATACTGATAAACTCAAGGTTTTAATCTACTATTTCTTGCTAGGTGTTTTACTAGATTAATAGAAAAAAAAAACATTCAGAATACCAGTGAGCATGGGATAAGCATTATACAAGCAGTAACACNTTGAAATCAATGTGAATTTCTTTGTCTTGATCATTTAATATTTTACATGATTTTTTACTAAACATTTTACTAAGGTTTTGTATGATGCTATTATTAACCTAAGGAAGAGTGGCACACAACAGTTCTCTATATTGTTTTTGCAATATAGATAGATAAAATATCTAAGATATATCTAAGAATATCTAAGATAGATTCAGGATAAACAAACAAATAAATAAGTAAATTCTCTTTTTCATGAGTAAATCAATTTGTAAGGGGAAAAATCTAAATCACACAACCTCAANTATATCTAAGAATATCTAAGATAGATTCAGGATAAACAAACAAATAAATAAGTAAATTCTCTCTTTTTCATGAGTAAATCAATTTGTAAGGGGAAAAATCTAAATCACACAACCTCAGTAGGTAAGCAGAGTTTACCAGTTATATTCTGACTATGAAATCTATATAATAGCTCATTTTATTATTTTATCAAAAGCAAAGTGGACATTGAAAGGAGATAAGGGCAGTATACTACCTGGTATACTGATAAACTCAAGGTTTTAATCTACTATTTCTTGCTAGGTGTTTTACTAGATTAATAGAAAAAAAAAACATTCAGAATACCAGTGAGCATGGGATAAGCATTATACAAGCAGTAACATTTTTTTAATTGTTAAAGAAAAAACAAAGTAGAAATGGGCCACTTTAAAAGTTCTATTGCATTACTGAAAACTATTTTCCAAGAAATTCAAAATGAAAAATGACTGGTAAAAAATAAAAAATACCCTATAATCCAGAGAAAGCACTACTAAGTTTTCACCCAAAGGATATAAAAATACTGATTTGAAGGATCACGTGCACCCTGATATTTATAGCAGCATTATCAACAAAGCCAACATTAGGAGAAGGAGTCCAAGATGGCAGAGGAGTAGAAGACCTTAATTTCGTCTGATACCAGGAATTCATCTAGATAACTAATAAATCATTCTGAACACCTGTGAACTCAACTGGAGAGCTAAGAAAAGAATAGCTGCACCTCTGCAAATAGAAAAGTGACCACTTTCTGCAAGGCAGGCGGTGTAGAAAAGTGGATTGGAGGCAGTACATGGGAAGATAGACCACGAGTGGAGGGAGTCTCCCTAAACTGGCTACCAGAAATTGACATGTTAGCAGAGCACAAAATTGGAACTTCTAGAAGTCTGCTCTGGTTAAGGACATTGCTCAGGTGACTAAGTGGGGATGGGACCCTAACTAGGACAGTGTGGTTAAAGAATCCTTGGGGTCACAGAAAGATGGGGGTACACGAGTGCTGCAGAGCTTCCAGGCATCAGAGTGGGGAAGGTGACTGCAATCAGTGAGTCCAGGAATTGGGCTCTCAGCCTGGGGTTGCCATAAACCACAAACCACAGTCAGGGCAATGGTCTCCAAGCAGGAGCCCAACAGCAAGACCCTCTCTTTGCCCCTAGAAGGAGAAACAGCATGGAAGTGAGCCACAGGAGTCTGCAGGGTTTGGAGATGTGAAACAGTGTCGTGTGTCTGAGATAGAAAACCTCAGGTCACAGGCCAGGTCACAGGTGAGCACAGAGTGTGACAGAGACCAGGGGGAGACAGAAGTGATTGACTGCTTTTCTTTGAGGTTGCACTCAGGAGTAGGACCCTGAGCTCTTGGCTCCAGGGCCAGATATTGGGAGGCTGCCATTTTCATTCTCATCCTCTAAAGTTCAGCAGAAAGCCCTCAAGGAAAAAAAGCCACATACACCAATCTTATTTGTGAAGCAGATTATTTAGCTTGGCCTCCTGGCAAGGGTGATGCAATTCTGTCCAGAGCAAATACACTCAAGAATCAAAACAAGAGGCCCTCCCCAAGAAATCAGCAAGAACATTCAGCCAAGACCAAGTTTACTCATCAATGAGAACTGCAAAACTTCAGGTGTAGGAAAATATAACACATAGAATTCATGTTTTTGTTTTTGTTTTTGTTTTTTTTCCTGCATGACTCTTTAGTCTTTCAACTTTAAATTTTTAAAAAGATTTTTTCTCTTTCCTTTTTGAACCAAATTCTTATTTTATCAACTTTCTCTTTTAAATCTTTTTTAATTTTTGTTTTTACAGTTACATTCTATCCCTTCATTGTATTTAATTTTATTTTTGTACATATATATGAGTTTTTCTTTCTTTACAATTTTGAGATGCAGTTTCTTTTAACAGACCAAAATACGCTCAAAATCTAGTGTATGGTTCTGTTCTATTCATCTGTTGATCATATTCTCTTTTTGTTTTGTTAAAGTCTTTTTATTTTCATCTTTATAGTTATATTCTATCCTTTCAATATATTTACTTTTATTTTGGTATATATATATATATATACATATATATATATATATAGTATTTATACATATATATAACATATATGTATATAAGTTCTTCTTTCTTTACAATTTTGAGATGTAGTTTCTTCAAACAAACTGACCAAAATAAATTCAGGATATAGTGTGTTGCTCTGTTCTGTTCAACTGTCTGTTTATATCCCTTAATTTTTGTTGTCACTGTTGTAGTTTTGTTCTTGTTTTTTTCTTTTAATTTTCATTTTTTCAGTTACATTCTATCTTTTTATTGTATTTAATTTTATTTTTGTACATATAGAAGTTTTTCTTTCATTACAATTTTGTTATCTAATTTTCTAACAAAGTTCAAAATACACACAAGATCCATTGTATTACTCTATTCATCTGTCTCATTGTATTATCTCTTTTTTTTTCTTTCCTTTGCTTTGTTTTATTTATTTATTTATTTATTTTTGGTTTTGGGTCTCTTCTGAGTTGTTTAGTGCATATTTCTCTGAGGTCATTGTTGCCATTTTATAATTTTGTTCTCTTGTTCATCTATTCTCTGGACAGAATGACAAAATGGAAAAAATAACTTCAAAAAAGAGAACAAGAGGCAGTACTGACTGCCAGGGACCTAATCAATATGGACATTAGTAAGATATTGGAACTAAAGTTCAGAATAACAATTATGAAGATAGGAGCTGGTATCTTTAGAAGATAAGGATAAAAAGCACAAAAGCATAGAAAAAAGCAGAGAAGATATTAGAAAATCCCTTTGTGGAAAAACAGAATAACTAAAATCTAACCAAGTTGACATCAGAAAGGTTTCATTAATGAGATGCAATCAAAACTAGAGGCTCCAACTGCTAGGATAGATGAGGCAGAAGAGAGAATTAGTGATATAGAAGACAAAGGCAAAAATGAACTATTGGGACTTTATCAAGATAAAAAGCTTTTACACAGCAAAGGAAACAGTCAACAAAACCAAAAGACAACTGACAGAATGGGAGATGATATTTGTAAATAATATATCAAATAAAGGGTTAGTATAAAGAACTTATCAAACCCAACACCCATGAAAAAATAATCCAGTAGAGAAATGGGCAGAAGACATGAATAGACATTTCTCTAAGGGAGACATACAAATGGCCAAGAGACACATGAAAAAAAAATGCTCAACATCACTCGGCATCAGTAGAATACTAATCAGCCATCAAAACAAACAAACAAACAAACAAAAAACTTGACACTTGCAAGAACGTAGATAGAACTAGAGGATATTATGCAAAACAAAATAAGTCAATCAGAGAAACACAACTATCATATGATCTCACTGATATGTGGAATTTAAGAATCAAAACTGAGGATTATAGGAGAAGAGAGGAAAACATAAAACAAGATGAAACCAGAGAGGGATACAAACCATAAGAGACTCTTAATTGTAGGAAACAAACTGAGGGTTTCTGGAGGAGGGGAGGGAAGTGGGGGATGGGGTAACTGGGTGACAGAGGCACGTGATGTAATGAGCACCGGTGTTATATAAGACTGATGAATCACTAACCTCTACCTCTGAAACCAATAATACATTATATGTTAGTTAATTGATTTTAAATTAAAAAAAGGAAAAAAATTTTAAAAAATTAACAAAATTATGGAAAGAGCCTAAATGTCCATTGACTGATGAATGGATAATGAAATGTGGTATGTGTATATATATGCATATATATACACATATATCAGCCATCAAAAAGAATGAAATCTTGTCATTTTCACTGATGTGGATGGAGCCAGAGAATATTATGCTAAGTAAAATAAGTCAGCCAGAGAAAGACAAATAACATATGACTGTGGAATTTAAGAAACAAAACAAATGAACATAGGGAGGAATTGGGAGGAAAACCATAAAAGAGACCCATCAGTATAGAGAACAAACTGATGCTAGATGGCAGATGAATGGGGGGATGGGTTAAATGTGTGATGGGAATTAAGGAGGCACTTGTTGTGATGAGCACTGGGTGTTGTATGTCAATGATGAATCACTAATTTCTACACCTAAAACTAATATTACACTATATGTTAACTAACTGGAATTTAAATAAAAACTTAGAATGAAAAAAAATTGTGAATGCCAGATATTTAGGTGAGAAATTTTAAGTCCAGCTTGTGAAGAATTTTATAAGAATCATCTATATCAAATAAAATAGAAGCGATCATACTTATAATAACAGAAAATTTTCTTTAACTAAAATTAATAGTGCTCAATGTGTACTGTAAAAATATTAAGTATAAAATTTATAAACAAGCCATACCTAAATGCATCATGGTGGGAAAAAAAAGGAAAGAAAAGACGAAAAACAGGGAAAAATTTTTGTATAGGTAGTGCCCAGGGAACAATAGAGAATAGAGATAAAGTTATCTTCAAAAGAAACAAAGGGATTCAGAATTCTATTATTTAAATTACCTAAAGCAAATAGAGAAACTTTTAAGAGTTTTGAGGGAGAACTGAAGAATTCTCTACCAAGATATTAATGAAAATAATAACAACAACAGCTGTGTTACTTTTATGGACAAAGATGATAATAATACATTGGAAAAATAATTATTATAATCCATGGTTGATTACATGTCTTCTTTATAAGGATATATAATTACATTCTTCAAGCAATCCTATGGGTTAGATGGATATCAGCTTTATCATTTGTAGATGAAAACTGATTTCAGACAGGTCAATTGCCTGTTATTATACTAATAGTAGGATTCAATGTTGGTATTAATGTAATAATGATCAAGTATCTCTTCAAATGAAAAAGCAATGGAATAATATAAAATATAAAATGATTTGTAACATATATTGCCCATTTACCCCTCCTGGCATGATTATTTGAAAACATACTATTCTGCAAAGAGATGAATAATGATTGAGAAACTCGTGTATGGGAAAGTTTAAAGGGAAAAAAAAAATGAAGCTATGGTTTCAAGAACTAGCAATTCTACCGAGCATTTAAGAGTTCAAGGGTTATATTGACTTGGTGTTAAAGTCTGTTTCTGCTAAATAATGACTAGAAACTTGAACGAGTTCTTTAAACTCTGGGTCCAGTAAAATGATCAATAGTTGGCTCCACCTCACCCCATATGCTGTAAAAAGTAAAGAAAAAAATGCGTAACATTCTTGGAACAGGGCTAAACTTGTCCACAATTTTATTCAAATAAATATAGAAATAAAAGGTTTGCTCTGGATAAACATACATTCACTAGTTTGAGCATATTTTCTGAAGTGTTATATTTAGGTATGATGCAAGGTTCAGGAAATAATACAATATTGCTGAAGTAGGTCAGCAATGTGGCAAAATAAATAAAGGACAATTTTGAGAATGAAATCCGAACACTTGATGTAGACTAAAATAAAGTGAATTCCTTCTTCTATGAAGACATTTATGTGTGGGTGAAACAATACGTTGTGTCCACCAAGCATGAAAGACAAAACAAAACAAAGTAAAAACATCTTTGATAAGTCCACCAAAATGAAATAAATGATATTCTTTGATGAATTAAACTAACTTCCTGTTTGGTATTGGATTTTTTAATATTATAGCTATTATCGCCTTCTCCAACTTTTTATTGTGATAACTTAAAAAACATATGGCCAAGATTGTAACATCTTACAGGGAGCATGTTTACACAAACCCTGTAGATTATACCATTAATATTGTATTACGCTTGATTTATTAACATCTACCTGACTGTCCATTATTCTCTCCATCTATTAAGCCACTGTGTGTGAGTGTGTGTGTGTGTGTGTGTGCGTGCGCATGTGTATACCATATATATGGTAAATCACAGATCACTATAATCTCTTTAAATGTTTTGGCATGCACGTCATTAACTAGAGATCAATATTTGCTTAAATTTTTTTTAAGTTTGGATTTAAAATTTACATAAAATGAAATGTTTCAATCATGGTTTTAATTTTATTTTTTATTTAACTTTTTATTGTGAAATAATATGCTTACCAAAAAATTACAAAAACTATAAGTTACAAAACTATATATTACAAAATTATATATTACAAAAAATTTGTGTAACATTTTACCAAGCTCTCCCAGTGATTACCATCTTACTTAACCAAAGAACAATATCAATATCAATTATCAATATCATATCAATATCATTATCAATAGCAGAAAAATAACTTTGGTAAAGTATCATAAATAATTGATCTACCTTATCAAAATTATACGAATTGCCACCTAATGTCTCTTTTTAACCCAGGCTCCAATTCAGGATCACACATTGCATTGAGTTATATCTCCTTACTCTTCTTTAATCCTTTATCTCTTATATGACCTTGACACTCTTTGAGTATATCGGTCAGGTATTTTTCAGAACAGTCCTCGCCTTGGTTTTGCCTGATGTTCCCTCACGTTAAATAAGTTTTCTTCACACAAGATCACCACAAATGTGCCTTTTTCCATTAAGCGTACAGTTGTCATGATAAGGTTTCAATGGAAAAACTTAACACACACACCACCTTTACCAGGTAGTCTTACCTTTTTGAAGGAGAATTTCAAAGAGGATGACTAGAACTAATATCTTAACTATACTTTTGGAATTTATAATTGTTTATCCCAAGCTTACATTTGACTTTTTTTTAACATACGACTCACAGTTTAATTTGTCCACCCAGCAAAAGTCTGACTTTGTAGTTCTGATCCCTAGGAATCATACTAACTTTAGGAATGACTGCTTTAGGAGTCATACTAACCATGTTTTGTATTTGATAATGCTTAACTTTCCAGTATGCTTACATTTTGTAAACTCCTAAAGACAGTATATATTTTCTATGCTTTTTTGAACCTTGAAAATGATTTGTATACAGTGGGTACTAATTAAATGGTTCTGGCTGCTGAGTGGCTACCTAACAAGTTAGAAGTAGAAATATCAGCTTTAAAACCCAATGAAAATATTTCACATTTCCAAAGAGCTCACAAAAATGTCTCTATAGGCTTCCAAAGCAAGGAAAAAGGACTGTATGAGCCAGCAATTCTGACATTTTTTTTCTTGGCTAATTTAGAAAACAAACTTGTGTTCCAGTTGTACTTTTATACTGCCACTTACACTTTTTATACCACTGTTATTTCCTAAAATGCATTATGAAAAAACTTCTTAAACATTTATCATGGAAATAGGGAATAGAAATAAAGTGAAGCTAGTCAACTCAGCAAGATACAGTATTTTTGTTTCTTTATATTATCACACTTAACTTCAGTTCAACATCTGTTCAATGACATCCCAGGCTATATTTTGGGATGTGTGACAATTTCTTTTTAACAAATTCTTTACTCACAACTCAGGACGTTCCCATTAATTGTGATTTGTAAAGGAAGCATTTAACTCAGGGCAGATGCTGAGCAGCACGAGTATGGAACTATGGCAGGTACAAAATGACACATGAAATTCGCAAGTGGGCATGGATGGCCAGATGGTATTGGCATCTGAGAGATTTGTTACACCAACTTGGCAATAAAGCATGTGTGATCACTAATTTAACATACAAAACTGGCCCAGAAAAATGTTTATGTTAAACAAATTTCCTCTCTAAATATCAGGTGCAACACATTTTATTACATAGTTTCATTTCTCAGTTGAGAGAACCAAATATAGAAAATTGAATTCTTCCTTTCCAACCAAAGTCCCATTCACTTAGGGCAAGTCATGCTTGCATAAGCAAATTGAAGTTAAATAGATGTATAATTCTCAAGATATTGTAGGCCAGTGAAACCAGAGAATGGACAAAAATGGATATGATTTTCCTTGATTTGTCTAAGTTATTACCATGGTAGTACACTACACATTGTTTAGGTAAGTCCTCTGTTTTTACATATGATACTAGCTACAGTGTTTGAAATTCCATATCAGGAAATGTGAATATGGAGGGGCACCTGTGTGACTCAGGTGGTTAAGCGACTGCCTTCAGCTCAGGTAGTGATCCCAGAGTCCTGGGTTCGAGTCCCACATTGGGCCCCAGCTCCATGGGGAGTCTGCTTCTCCCTCTGACCTTCTCCCTTCTTGTGGTCTTGCTTACTCTCTCTCTCTCTCAAATAAATAAATAAAATCTTTAAAAAAAAAAGGAAATGTGAATATGGTTTTAGATCACCAGATGATTCTTTATGTTGTTTACTAAGTCTTTTATTAGTAAACCAAAACATATAACAATTCTTTCAATTGAGTTAATGAGCAAGAATCTCCTGGAATACTTATTTTTTGTTTTTGCCTCCTACTTAACTACAACACTTTTATTAAGTATCACTTAAAATATTATTACATACATGAAGACTTCTCAATTTCCTACACTGTGGTTGGTAGCTCCCTTCTCAAGGTTCCCTGGCAAACAAATAATACCTCTGTTATAGGTAGGCTCCTTTCAATGTACTAAAATGACAGTAGAGCTAACTTGATAGACTTTGTTGCCGTGTTTTTTAAAATATTTTATTTATTCATTTGATAAAGAGAGCATAAGCAGGGAGGAGGTGCAGAGGCAGAGGGAGAAACAGACTCCCCACTGAGCAGGGAGCCCAATGCGGGACTTAATCCCAGGACTCTAGGATCATGACCTGAGCTGAAGGCAGATATTTAACCCACTGAGCCACCAAGGCACCCCACTTTGGTGTCATGTGTAATTGTTTTCTAAGGTATACAACTATGTTTTTTTTTTATTTGGTAAAATAGGATAATAATGCCAATTCCACTAATGTAGCTAAAAGTTACATTAGATAATATATATACATAAAGATCTAACAAAGTGAATGGAACATAATCCACAATATTTATTATTATTATTGTTGATGCCCATCAAAACGTCACTATATTTTAGCAGTTTTGGTGGCAGAGACTGTAAATTCATCTTTATATCAATAAATATGCTGCACACCATTTGGAATACACATATTTTTAAGGGTGTATATGTGTGAGAGAGAAAGATGTGTGTGTGTGTGTGTGTGCANATACACATATTTTTAAGGGTGTATATGTGTGAGAGAGAAAGATGTGTGTGTGTGTGTGTGTGTGTGCATGTGTGTGTTCAGATAGAGTAAAATTTTTTAAAAGTTAAAAAACAGAAAACAAATAATATTAGTTAACATGAAAGAGACTCCTCTAGTCCATGTGCTAAAGCTTCTTTTCAAACCAGCATTTATCAATTTGTAGAACTTAATTTGAACTGTAAAACTTAAATTTTAATGGCTGTGTATGGAGAGTATTTCGGGAAGATGGGGTGTTTTATTTTACTATATTTTTAATAAAGACATAATTCTTTAATAGTATTCCAAATGCTGGAACATGTTCATGGTCCATGAAAAAGCCTAGGTTACTATTTCAAATGAATAAATCACAGTATAAAATAGCATATGCAAATCATCACCATGAAATTTTAAAATTATGCAAAAGCTACCAGTATTTATTGATTACTTACANCATATGCAAATCATCACCATGAAATTTTAAAATTATGCAAAAGCTACCAGTATTTATTGATTGCTTACACATTTCTAGACTGTGTTCTGAGCACTTTACAATTTATGTGTATGCATATATATATATATGCATACATATATATACACACACGCCTATCATATATATAATATACATATCATATATGCATACTTATATATATGTATATAAATGTATAAATATTTATTTATAATTTTGTCTAATCTCCAAAATAAACCTATGATGTAAGTATTACTATTATCACCATCTGAAAGATGAGGAACCCAACTCATGGAGTGGCTAAGTAACTTGCCAAATGTCGTATGGCTGGATCCAAGATTAAAATGCACTTTTGACTACAAAGCCCATTTGTTTTTCCACTGCAGTAGAGGTTCTTAAAAAAGAAAATTGAGAAAGTATACCAAAATGGTAACAGTTATCTTTCAGGTGATCTTCTTTTTTAAAATCTTTCAGCAAAAGTTCTAAATTTGGCATGAATTACCATCATCATAAAAATAAGTGTTATTGTAATAACACCATTCATGCAATTTAAAAACTAAGTAGGCTGTCAAAATGACCAATAGAATCTATCTTTATAAATTGCTTCTAACAGATGAGATGGGAAGCTATTGAGATTTAGAGACACATTAAATTAAAGTAGAATGCCTTATTCTTATAGCAATACTGATTTGTGTTGTGATTCTACATGATTAAAGGTAACTCATGACTTTGCAAAAGTTATTCTGTTCTTTTGATTCTATGTCTAAAACAAGGCTGATAATATCTGAACGAATAAATGAATAAAACAGAGATTGAACAATATTCAATGAATCCTTTGTGCTCCTGTTACTGTTCATCATATTATCAATGCATATAATTTTATATATGATCTCTGCCAGCTTGAATCTGTTCTGTGTCTCCAGATGACACCAGTCAGTTCACATTAGGAAGTAACTACTATTGTTATAACTGCTTAAAACACTGAAAATCTATTTCAAACAACTTGACCTCCAATGATAAATTCAGGGCAGGTTAAAAACTAACATTTAATGTATTTATTTATTAATGAATTGCTTTGGATCAAGACATAATAGGTCTGGGACTATAGAGACTTACTTCTTTGTTTTTTAACATCTTAATTGTATTTTATTTTTTTCAGTATTCCAAGATTCATTGTTTATGCACCACACCCAGTGCTCCATGCAATATGTGCCCTCCTAATACCCACCACCAGACTCACCCAANAGTATTCCAAGATTCATTGTTTATGCACCATACCCAGTGCTCCATGCAATATGTGCCCTCCTAATACCCACCACCAGACTCACCCATCCCCCCACCCTTCTCCCCTCCATAATCCTCAATTTGTTTCTCAGAGTTCACAGTCTCTCATGGTTCATCTCCCCCTCCAATTTTTTACTGCAATTCACTTTTCCTTTCCTTCTCCTAATATCCTCCATTTAATTCCTTATATTCCACAAGTAAGTGAAACCATATGATAATTGACTCTCTGCCTGACTTATTTCACTCAGCATAATTTCCTCCAGTCCCGTCCATGTTGATACAAAAGTTGGGTATTCATCCTTTCTGATGGGTGCATAATATTCCATTGCATATATGGATCACATCTTCCTTTCTTAATATAAAGTTGTTCTCAGCTGAGGAAATGGATGTATAAAATAACTACTATAATCCAGTAATGTATTTGCTGGAATCATGGACATATAGACAAGGCGTAAGAGTACTGAAATACGTAGTTCTTAAATGTGCCCCTGGAAGCCAAGAGGGGTTTCTCAGAGGAGACAGCCTCTGACTCTAAATTTGAGGAAGTTTCTTCTAGATGGAAACTCAGGGAAGGAATATCCAACCAGAAACAACTGCAAGGGATACCTGGGTGACTCAGTTGGTTAAGAAGTTCCTTAGGCTCAGGTCATGATCCCAGAGTCTTGGGATCACATCCCAAATCAGGCTCCTTGCTCATTGGGGAGCCTGTTTCTCCCTCTGCTCCCCTTACTGTGCTCTCTCTCTCTCTCTCTCTGACAAAAAAATAAGATCTTTAAAAAAAATGTGAAGCCTTAAGATATGAGAAAACATAGTTTTTTATTCAAAGAAACACAATTATTGCTCAAGTGTAAAGAGTAATGGAGCAGGTGAAAATAAGTCTGGGGCGCCTGGGGTGGCTCAGTTGGTTAAGCAGCTGCCTTTGGCTCAGGTGATGATCCCAGGGTCCTAGGATTGAGTCCCACGTCAGGCTCCCTGCTCAGCGGAAAGCCGCCTTCTTCCTCTCCCTCTACCTGCTGCTCTACCTACTTATGCTTTCTATCTCCCTGTCAAATAAATAAATAAAATCTTTAAAAAATATATTTAAAAAAGAAAATAAGTCTGTATTAGTATTCACAAGGCAGATGAAGAATCATGTTAAATGCTATGCATAGAAATTTAAGATGTGTTTGTTCTGAAGACTATGAGGGGTAAAAGGAGAATACTGGAATGAGGGCTGTGAAAAATAAGATACATATGGAAGAAATATCAGTCTTGTGATAGACTGGGAATAAAGGAGCAGGTGGGTCCAAACATAAGGAAATTATGATTGTTGTCCAAAGAAGGTAGAGAATCAATGGACTTAGCCAATGTCAATGGTGGTGGGCAAGAGGGAGCAGGTGTGTGTGTGTGTGTGTGTGTGTGTGTGAGAGAGAGAGAAAGAGAGAGAGAGAGAGAGAGAGAGAGATTCTAAAGCTATAATTGCAGGGATCAGAGATTAATTTAAAGTGAATGGAGTGTGAGTTGGGAAAATCTGGTAAGTAATCAATATTTTGAGTAAATAGGAAGGATGTTTATATGAATAAGAAATTAATAAAGGTAAGTCAATGTGGGAATAAAATAACAAAGTCAAGGTTGAATCTATTAAACTTGAGGGGGTTTTAGAATATTTAGGTAGATGTATAGATCTGAAGGTAAGTGTGAGGAATCTATGTTGATCGAGAATTACTTTTAGAAAAGTAAGAGTACAAATGGAGCTTAAAACAAAACAAAACAAAACAAAAAACAAACAAACAAAAAACAAACCAAGGAGAATATGTAAAGTGAGAAGAAACATGGGGTGATGAACACAATCCTAATATCCACTTTCATAAATGAACAAAGCAACTAGCCAAAAACTGAGAAAGAGAGCCAGAGAGCCAGAGAAAAAAAACACAACAAAAAGGCAAACAAGGAGATAATAGTATCCCAGAAATTAAGAACAGAGGAAGTTTAAAAGAGGTGTTGGATATGGAGGAGAGAAATGAAAAACATGGAAATAACTCCATTGGATTTATGATGAATGGCAAGAAACTCATGAAGTGGTAGCACTGAAAACTAAATTTCAGTAGGTTGCAAAGTAAAAGGGAAGTATACCACCTTATAGAAATTCGGAATGGAATAAAGCCCAGAACTAGAAATAAATACAAGGCCAAGGAAGGTCTCTCTGTATTAAAGTCACATACTACACACTGATTTCTGAGCAGAGAGACTGGACTAAATAAATTGAATATTGAAACAATGCAGTTATTTCATTTAGAGTCCATATCCTAGATTTTAATCAATTAAATAATGGCTTTTAAGCTTTCTTTCCTTTATCCAAACTTGGGCCTAATTAATGGCATCTCTTTTTTGAATCTCTTTAAATCCAGAATCATTTACCAGCTTGCTTGCTTGCTTGATTGATTTCATTTCTTTGATAGCATTGCTATATTTTTAAAGTTCCAGGTCATTTGTTTTTCAAAATATCCCTCTATTTGCCTGACTTGATTTTTTCCTCATAATTAGATTCAGGTTCCTCTTTTTTTTTTTTTTTAAATAGGCATATCTTTTAGCTTATGTTATGTTATTCTCAAGGTATCACATTCTGAGCATGTAATGTCAATTTGGTTCATTATTGGTGATGTTAAGTTTCATCACTTAAGTAAAGTGGTATCTGTCTGATTGTTATACCATAAAGATAGGTAATTTCCCTTTGTAATCAATGATTAATCTGTGAGGCAATAATTTGAAGCTATGTAAATAGCCTGTTCAACAATCTCTGGCTTGGTTGTTTAGCATCAACTCATGATTCTTTCCTGAATAAATTTTTACAATGGTCTTTGTGAAACAGAGATTTTTCAAATTCTACTATTCCTCCTACAATTATTAGCTGCTATTTCATGTGAGATAAATTCAAGCAGGATTTAAGCTACAAGCAAATTCAGTATTGTTATTATTGTGGAACATACATATCCATTAACAAACTTTTCCATAACACCCAGTTGTACTTCATATAAATTTCAAAATACAACCCATTCTTATTTTATAAAAAGCATTGTTTCTAAGTTTAAGGCTTAAGGCATACATTTCCTCCTCTAGCACTGCTTTAGTCAACAATAGATTAAACTATACAAAAAAGAAAAAAAGAAAGCAAATATGGGGCCCTTGGGAGCTCAGTTGGTTAAGCATCTGACTCTTGATATAAGCTCAGGTTATGATCTCAGGTCCTGGGATCAAACCAGCACTTGGACTCTGTACTCAGCACAGAATCAGCTTGTCCCTTCCCCTTTGCTCCTGCCTGCCATTTCTCTCTCTTTCTAAAATAAATAAAATCTTTTTTAAAAAAGAACAAGTAAATAAAAAAAAGAAAAAAAGCAAATATGACTTTTGAAACACAGGAAATACCTACTTTCTAGAGATAGCATAAGATCTAATTTATTTACTTCAGTGAACAGTTAAACATGAGAGATGACACAAGTGCTAAGAACTATTTCAATCGCTTTTTGGCGGAAGAACAAAATTGGAAAGAAACAATGTTCTCCTACATACTTTTCTAACCAATCAAAATATTTTTCCTATCTCCATGGTAACAGTTATAAGGACCAGGTGGAATCAAATAATCAAAATGTGATGACATCACTGGACTAACAATATGTTGAAAAACATTCTTGTTGCCTACAACAACAAATGATTTTGTTATCTTTCATGAGCTACAGAAGACTGCATGCGACCGCCTGGAGAACTCCCAGAAAGAACTTTAAAGTAAATTCATAAAATTAGACTAAATTAAACAACTTGAAAATGTAATTGGAGTCCTATGAAGAAGAATTAAACATAGTAACAGCAGAAAGATTCTTCTGCTACTGCTGTGCAGACTGACATCTGGAGAGCATTTTTCTTTTTTTTCCATATGTTGAGATACAACTCTTCTTGAACAAGTTGACCTAGGCAATATTTTCAAGAATAAGTATAGTTTGTAAAAGTTTAAATGGAAAGATGATTTCAAAGTTAGCAATATCTCATTTGCAAAGCCTTCGTGCTAATCCTGTCTCTTGCTTTTTCTCACCTGGATTCTACTAGAATCTTACTTCCAATCCCATTTTTTTCTTTATTTCTCTATTTACACCACTTGCAGATTAACATTTTTAGAATTGTAACTGCTATTTGCTGCTTTAAAGAAAAAATCCTTAATTCCTAAATGTTCTATAATCTGTATTTCACCTTTTGCTTCAGTTAGTTTCAATTAATTTTGGTGCAATTTATTAAAATCATTATTACAACTCTGTATTTTTCTAAGACAGTGTGTTAGATCTTGATCTCAGAGACCTCTCTTGTAAAAATTGTGTATCTTTATACAGCAGTGGGTTGAATAGAAAATAATTGTGTTCCAGGTTTGGTTGACTGTCTTAGTTCCAGCTGTTATAATGAAGTCTCATCTGGGTGGCTAATAAAATGTATTTCTCACAGTTCTGGAGGCTCGAAGTCCCAGATCCCAGTGCCAGCATGATCAAGTTCTGGTGTGGGCCCTCTTTAGGATTGCAGACTGCTGGATTCTCCTTATTCTCCTCACAAGGTAGAAAGAGAACAAGAGAGCTCCTAGGGGTCCCTTCAGGGCACTAATCCCATTCATGAAGAATCTACCCTCCTGACCTAATTACTTCCCAAAGGCCCTACCTTCTAATGCCATTACAGTGGAGATTAGGATTTTAACATATGAATTCTGAAGAACATAAACATTCAGTCTGTAACAACTGCAATAGATAAATCCCATGATAAGGGCTTGCAAAATTGAAGAAGAAACCACATAAGATGTTAGAAAAGAAAGGGTGCCTGTGTGGCTATATGGGTTAAGGGGCTGACTGGGTTTCAATTCAGGTCCATCTCAGGGTCATGAGATGGAGCCGTGCATTGAGCTCTCTGCTTAGGGGGAAGTCTGCCTGGGGCTCTTTCTCCCTCTCCCTCTGCCCCTCCCCTGGGCTCTTTCTCTCTAAAATAAATAAATAAATCTTTTTAAAAAAGGTAGGTAACCTCCACAATTACGATAGGTTTTTCTTCTGGCGCATGCTTTTCAACAATTCCCAGACCATGCCAAAACTGGACTTCTTCTAAAATATTCAAGGCCGCCTGGGTGGCTCAGTGGGTTAAAGCCTCTGCCTTCGGCTCAGGTCATGATCTCAGGGTCCTGGGATCGAGGCCCGCATCGGGCTCCCGGCTTGGCGGGGAGCCTGCTTCCTCCTCTCTCTCTCTCTCTGCCTACTTGTGATCTCTGTCTGTCAAATAAATAAAATCTTTAAAAAAAAAAAATCAAGTTTAGGGGTGTGTGTGTGTGTGTGTGTGTGTGTGTGTGTGGTACTGTGTAAGTGTTGTTTGTAAGGGACAGGTGCTGAGCTGTGTTTAGGACTTGTTAAATTTGAGAAGTGTAAGTTTATCTAAAGGAAGTTATATTTGGTCTCTGGTTGTCTACCTAAATTATTTAATACAAACTCCAATTTACTATTAGACAAAAATAATGCATTTTCAATTTTTTAAAAAGATTTTATTTATTTATTTGACAGAGAGAGAGATCACAAGTAGGTAGAGGCAGGCAGAGAGAAGGGGGAAGCAGACACTCCCCTTAGTGGGTAAAACCTGTTGTCACTGTCATTCTGGGTGCTCTACTCTTGTAGACAAAATAATCCCCTCCCCAAAGATGTCCCCCAAACAACCCCAGAACCCATAAATATGTCACCTTACGGGGCAAAGGACCTTGCAGATATGATTAAGTTAAGGATCTGGTGATCAGAAAATCATCCTGTATTATCTGAATGGGCCAATGTAGTTACAGAGGTCTTATAAAAAGGAGGTAGGGGAATTAAAATCAGAGAAGGAGATATGATTATGGAAGAGGTTGGGGAGATATGCCTTAACAAAGAAGATAGGGTCCATGAGCCAAAGAACATAGGTGGTCTTTAGCAGCTAGAGAAGTCAAGGAAACAAATTCTCTCCTTGATTCTAAAGAAGTGCAGCTGTGCTGACACCTTGATTTTTAACCCCATAGGGTTTATTTAGGACTTCTGCCCTGCAGAACTATAATAAATTTATTGTGTTTTAAGCACCTATGTTTATGGTAATTTATTACAGCAGCAATAGGAAATGAATACAGTGCTCTGCTAGCTAATCAGTGGAACCATGACCCAGTGTAAAGCAAAAGGATGCTTGCTCCTTGGACAATTGACATGGTAGCTCAAGGCTGACAATAATTGAATCTATGACAATAATGCCCTGAGGAAAGAATGTTACTTTAGAGAAATTACCAGCATTTTCTTATTTACTATTTTCTTAATTTTGGTTTCTGTAAAAGCAGAGCTTGGAACAAGAATGTGACTACATGTAACAGGATGAAGAAACACAGAAACTGAAATAGGGCAGGAGAAAAAGACAGTAAAAGATGTTAAATCTGGGTCTCTGGTTTAGGCATAGGAAGGAGTGGGTACTAGAGAAGCATGTAGACACTAGTGTGTCTGAAGGCTGGGACATCTATCCACTGCAATTATTACACAGTGGTTGAGGGCTGCCCTGCAGGCCATTAACTTCCCTGCCCTCCTAGGTTATCCCTGCGGGCTTGAGCAGGCGCCCTAGGCTTCAGAGAAAGCCCTAAGGCACAAAAGTGAAGGTACTAGCTTGAGGCAGGACACTGTCATCATGTAGAGCTGTGACAGAAATCATAGATTAGCTCAGGGGATGTACTGTGGGCCACCAAAAGCATTTGAGCCCTTGTCCTTTATAAACCTGGTTCTTGAGCTCTACGTCCTTTGTATAAAGTGCTCCAAATCCTTTTGCTTAGCCACATTTTAGTTTTTTTGGAACTTACAAACCAGTACCCTAATCAACCTATGTCTCCCAGGTGATTCTTCTGTGTTTCAATTAATTATTTTTCTAAATTATATTAGTGTTAGTAAGTTTAGGGTGATTAAGCTAAAAATGGTAACCTTCATTTCTTGCATTTTTAGCATGAATCCTCAATACATTTCTTTCCCTTTACTTGACTCACTTATATAAACCTTCCATACACTGAATGTGTCAAAACACAATCTAAAATATGTCTAAAATACAAAATCGTAGATTAGTATGACATTGTCCTGTAAAATTCCTGCATGGATTATAATGTTGAAGAGAATCACCCTGCACTTTCAATGCCAGATTGTGGTAATGTATTACAATTTGAAGATAAGTTACAGAAAACAATTTGTTACATAGACTCTTTGCTCAATTTTAAACTCTTGTTGACCCTGATGCAAAAAAGAACATTACATTTTCAACTCTATGAACTACTTCTTGAAGTTACAGAAATGTGATTTTTGGAAATCCTGCACAGTAGTTTCCATGGTCCCTGCAGAATCAAGAGCAGCTAAACTGTGTCGGACTAGCTGTGTGGTGTGAAGCCATGTGTGGGAAGCTGTCAGTCTAATGAAACTGTCCCATGTTGTTCCTGTCCTGGCATCATATATATGCCATGTCCCACTTCTCTTCTGCTTCTCCCCGCTCACAGTTCAGGTAATTCCACCTCAGGATATCCTTTCTTATAAGTACTTCATACCAATTAACTCTCCTTCTCCTCTCTTTGTCTCTTCCAATTCTTGCCTAACTACCTGTGGAAAATATCCTTTCCTGGGTTTAAGTGTCTGCCTCTGTCCACATTCCCTTCTCTTTTTCTTCATCCCATCCCTTTCTAGCTTCTTTACTTTTTTCTTTCTTTCAATTATCTTTCTCTTTACTCTCTACTGAAACTCTTAACTAGTGATAAATTTCTTCCATAAAATCTAAACCCTTAATATGCACATTATTTAATAAACAACTACTTTCCTAAAGCTCTAAAAATCTTTGAAGTATCCAACTCTTACCCTTCACTTTACTAGGCCCACCTCCCAAATAAAAATATTTTCTGAGTTGGTTATGCACTGGCTGTTAATATTTAGGAATGACATTCAATCCTTCATTTTCAAAAGCAATAACATTTTATAACTCAAATTAATTTAAGCACTTAATGGGGTTATGTGAGGTCATGAGGTTTTTGTATATAGTGTTCCTTTTGCCATGTGGCTTTTATCTCCATTGCTATTATCTACAGACTTTGGTCACAGGGTTGCTTCATTCCTTGAAGATTTTACTTCTGATTCAGTGTCCACGCTCTAGGGTTACTCCTGTCATTATTCTTGGTGATTTCGTTATCCACATAGATAATTCCTCAACTCCCCTGGAAGCTTCCTACCTTGAAGTCTCTTCTGTGATTTCACCCTCTCCATCCGCCACCACTTTTCATAGTCAGAGCTCAGACTTTCACATAAACAGTGACTGGAATCTTCATAATTTCAAGCAACAGGATCTTCAGGCAATAACCTCAGATATTTCCACTTTAATACTTTCAGAATCATAAATTCTAAAATTCCTTTGCCCATGAGTACCTATAATACGGGGATTGCATATCACAATCTCTCTGTTCAGCTTCATGGTGTCCTCAAAACTTCAGAGATAAAAAAACAAAAAACAAAAAAATTAAAAAGCATGGTGTTACCTGGGTGGCTCAGTTGGTTAAGTATCTGCGTTTAGCTTAGGTCATGATCCCAGGGGCCTGGGATCGAGCCCTGCATAGGGCTCCCTGCTTAGCAGAGAGTCAGCTTCTCCCTCTCCCTCTGTCCCTCCCCCTGCTTGTGCACACTCTTTTCTTCTCTCTCTCTCTCTCTCTCTCATGCGCTCTCCCTCTCAAATAAATAAAAAAATAAAACACTTAAAAAATAAAATAAAATAATAAAATTAAATTTTAAAACACGGTTTATTAAAATCAGTAATTTTTATGTATGTTCAAACTCCTTGTACCTTTCCCCTATTATTTACCTTACCTGGAAAAATAATCGATCTGATTAAATTTACGTCTTTGTCTACTCGACGCCTACCGAGGCAGAGCTGAGGTTTGCTGGGGAAAAAAATCACAGCATGCTCACTGGCACCATTTGGCATTCATGATTTCAAATTACAGGCTGACCATTAGTGCTGCAAAACAAGTTTGCTGTAGGCCCTTAATCTCACTTATTCCTCTTGATGAGAATTGTTCTTATCTTTTCTCTTTAATCTTATAACACGGTCTCAGGTGTAACCTCACACTCAACAGTAATACTGTTTTCTATTTTCTTGAGAAAAGGTATCATTCAAAAGAAACTTTCCATGTGATCCCATCAATTTGATCTACCAACCTACTTTCAATCTGTATCTGTAAATTATCCCTTTCTTCCATATCACAAAGGAATATAATCCGTCTTCCCAAACCAAGCTCTCCACTTGAGCACTGTGTAGCATAAGTAGTAAGTGTTCATGATCTCATTGCATGACAGGAGGATCAAGTCTACTCTCTGATCAAGATCTGTTAAATTCCCATTTCAACAGAAATAAAGGCAAAGTGCCTTAATATTACCAAGGTACACTGACCAGATCTGGTCCCTGGCTAGCAGAAGATTTTATTTGTCTACCCTGTATCTACACTGGTTTCTTTGCCAATCTTCAGATTCACCAAATGTTCCAAAGTCCAAGCATGTGTTGGCCTCTCAGGTGTATTATGGTTTCCTCCCTTGTGTATTTACTATCTTTTCTCAAAAGTTTCCTTACAAAGAAGCCCTTTTCTGATTAACCATAAAACATGAAGTCCAACCATTCTAACTCACTCTTACTTTGTTTTGCTTTCTATACAATATATCCATTTTACTTTTAATTTTTTTAATGTTTCTCCTTTCCCCACTACTGCCAATACATCCAACATACTGGAATATAAGCTGCATGAGGGCTAGTGTCTACCTCATCCATTAACTGCCATATCCCCAATGCCTGGAACCGTATTAGGATTTTAATAAATGTTTGTTGAGTGATTGAATAAGTGAGTGGATAAATGAATTGTAATAAAATCTAATTGAAGTTCCTCAAAATGTGTTATTAGATTACTTATTTCAAATTATTCAAGGTGCTTAAATTAAATGCATATTTCTATGCATAATCTTAATTAAATCTTAATCACTAGAGTTCAGATTCAATGATTTGTATTTTTCTTTTTTTTTTTACAAGTGTAAAAGATTTATAGTCAATTAAGTTTTAGGAAGCATTGGTCTATAGGATTTAAATCAAATCTCATAGTCTAATAAAACTGTTTCCCATGATCTAACCTTTGCTTACTTTTTTACCAGCCTCATCTCCAACGATTTGCCCTTGTACACCATGTTCTCCAAGCATACTGACCTCCTGGGTAGAAAATCTAACTGACATCATTATATGTGATGGCTTCTATCCACCTTTTTCACCTACACAAATCTGTAACATGTACTTGACTCTTCCTTAATGATATGACAAAGAAGAAGAAGTAAAGGGAATGTTTTTATGTATCATGTGTGGTGTCATTTGAGAACCAGTATGAAAGGAGCTGAGCCAGAGAGGGACATTTGGGTGGGATGAAGCATTTGCATAAGACTTGTGTATGTGATTTATGCTACAAGTCAATTAAATTGTACATCAAGCCCTGAGCACTGTGTGTAAGGATACTGTTATGTGCATGTATCCGATTGCTCAGTATTTACTCTGATAATTTTAAAGAAAGAAAGAATTTACTGAAAGGATTTTAGGGTAGTTTACAGGATCAATAGGAGTGGTGGAGAAACAGGCCTAAGAAGTTAGGCAGATACAGAAGATGGCTAGGAACATAACCCGCCCTGCACAAGTCAGCCTACATAGAACCATCTGGTAAGAACGAACATTGCTATTGATAGATATCATGTACTACAGCTTACAGCATTAGATACTGCCATGACTTGACAGCACCATTTGCAAAGTATTCTTGGTAAATGAATATTGTTACCACCACTTCCACACCTACCTATACAGTGAATATCCACCACTCTTATTCTTGTGTTACTAGTTATTAAATAAACATGATGGATAGATGGGTCCGATTGGCTGACTCAGTAATGTGCTTGCACCAAATATAAATATTTGGCTGAGAGAGCCACTATCATGAGAGATGAATTCTGCTACACAGCAAGACTCACACAGTGAGGAAAATTCCAAACACAAAAAGGGTATCATTTGGATGTTGGGCAGCCAATCATCTGATGATTTTCCAATACAATAATGAAAATTAAGTTTCCAATACAATTAAAATGTTCTGATTCTCTTCCAAGGACTGGGGTGTGGCAGGTATCTGGCTATAAGATTTTTAAGACTTCATATGCTGGAATCTGAGTTTTAGGAAGAAGGTAGTTCCCTAGCTTTGCTGAGCCTCTAACATAAATAACATGAAGTTTCTGCAACATATCTAGTTGTCTGCCATCCATGTGCATTTGTCCTTGCTGTCCCTCTATCTGCCATTATTCTTGGGTTGTAGCTGATATTTCTCATTCCTTCTTAATACCACTTTAGACTATTCTTCTTTCCAAAGCCACTCTTAATGCTTAGAAGCTACTAACTGTGTACTTTAGGGGTGTGTCTCTCTCTAGAGCATTCGCAACTTGAGAACTGTGATGTGCATCTCCTTTGTGTTTGTAACCTCAGCACCTCACACTGAGTCTGAAATATGACAAGTTGCTCTTTAAAGTCCTCCTGTGTAACAGTAGAATTTGAAAGGGAAACATATTTTATTGGATTGCTCTTGGTCTGGATTTAGTACTGACTAAGAAGAAAACACAATTACTAGGAGTGATAAAGGGAAAATATCTTAAGTTAAATAATTAATAAATTAGTATTTTTATGGGAAGTAGGTTAAGTATATTCCAAACTCCCCATTGCCTGATTAAATTTTATAGTTCTTTTTTTTTTCCTGGGTGTTTGAACTGAACTAAAATATCAGAGGAAAAAATATCAATGGAAATAATTCAATATAATTATTTGCCACTGTCTCTTTGCTTGGAATTATTTTTCTATTGATCTATCATATGTTACACTCAGAAGAGAAAGTTTGCCATGAGATAGTACATCATGCTCATTATTGATCTGCTGTGATGTACTGCTTCACCCACTCAGGGCTCATTTACGAAGAGTGCAATTCTACCATCAGGGACGCTTTTGTGTTAAATTCCTAAAGCTTCATGATCTCCTAAAAGTCTCTTCCTTCGATGAACGTATATTATGACTATACAAATGTGGCTCTTGATGGAATTTCCAGAAGCTGCACTTCAGAAATATAGCTAGTCCTCAAACAATAAGCACATAAAGATTTGAGAATGAAGTCAAAGAATAATGAATTCTGCAGGCTATTTGTTCTTTCTAATGTACTAGGAACATTCTTGATCATCCCTTTGAAACTAGTACAAGTATCTCTTAAAATGAAATTAGTCTACATTTTTACTATAACCAATGCATGTCTAAAGCTTGTCCACAATTTATCTTATGTTTGTACACACATTTTCATTGACTACAAATAATGCAGTTTGTATATTGTGCCTTACAATTAGTAGGTGGTTACAAATACTCTTTTTTTATGGTTTAAATTAAATATTAAGTCATAAATCAGGCAGATTTTGCAAGAGAACTATTTTCTCCTTCAGTTTAAGACTAACAGCATCAATATATTTAGATTAGGGATATTTGAAAAAATATTTCTAGGAAGGCATACACACCATGAGGTAAAATATATTGGTTTATTAAATGTTTTGGTATGGTACACTACATTTTATTAATTTATTTTAGCATCATTTCTTTAGTACAAACACTTTATAACCTTCCATTTTAAGTTCTTAGTAATAAAAAGGTACAAACTACCATAGGGCAATGACAGTCTGCTTTGCTTCTCCGCAGGCTACTCTATTACATTTGTCAACAAATAATTTTCCAAAGAAATTACTTCTTTTTTTGTCTCAAGATTTTTTTGCTCCAAAAGAGTGTAGAAAATCTTGTTATCAAACATTCCCCTGATGAAAGCTTTAAAGATTGCCTTAACCCACAGATCCAGGACATGTAGGTTGGACAAATTAGCTAGTTCTATTTTTTTCCTTATATACCAAAAGAAAATTAAAACTAAAAGTCTAAAGCAAAAGCTCATCATTTAATAATTTTTCAACAACTTATGTAAGCTCTTCTTATTATAAAGATGATAAAGACACTTGGCTATGAGTTAGACTTCCAAATATCAAGTTATAGTGTATACAATAGTGCAGAGGACGGATTGCAAAAAGACATATCAGCTAGATACAAACCTAAGTTACCTATCTAAAAATCAGTTAGTGACATTAAAAATATAAAATGTCACTTATGCTATAAAGCATGGTTAGTAAAATACACTGAGTTATTAAGGACAATTGAATCTGTTAGCATGAGTCACTTTATATAAATAGGTATAAATCTTTATTTGAACATAGGAAATCTTAATGGCTAACTCATATCCAGATTGAATAAATAATGGAAGATTTGGTTTCCTATTCAAAATTAAATTAGTTTTTTACTGATGAAAAAATTAGAAAAATAAACTTTGATAAATATTTTAGAATTGAATGCAAACTTTTTAATATCATAATCCTAAGTAAGTCGTAAATTTATAAAATTTAAAGTGCAAAGCTGATATCATAAAATAATAATTTAACATTAAGTTTATGAAGGTCTTTCCAAATATTCAAGAAAAGAACTGATCCTAAAGACTGAATACCTAGTAAACTAATCTATTTTCAAAAGACTGCCTTAAAAATGAAACAAAAATGACAATTTGAAGGAAACATCTTTTTGGCATAAGTGGAAAATAAATTAACATAAACCTCTTAAAACAAAAGTAAAATTAAGTATAGATATGCACACACACAGACACACACACATACTCATACACTTGGATATATGTCAGGATACTAATATAATAATGTTATCAGGCAAAGTTAAACATACATTGCATGCCCGAAAGTCAAGGAATACCGTCAAAATTAAGAATAAATTGTTTGCTTAGATAAATGGCTAATAAAATCTGCTAAGATTAATTATTAACTTGGAATAAATGAGTTTGTATATACATGTATAAATGCCTGTATGTGTGTAACATATATTTATAGTGCCTCCTTATATATGCAGAGACACACATATGTCTATATCAGTGTTTATTCATGCAAATATACGAATATATAAAAATGTATGTTTGTGTGTGTGTATTTATGCTCACACACAAAAACTCCCCAAAAAGAAAATAGCTGATAAAAATGTTTAAAATTAGATTGTGGAGGCGCCTGGGTGACTCAGTGGGTTAAAGCCTCCGCCTTCAGCTCAGGTCATGATCTCAGGTTCCCGGGATTGAGGCCCACATTTGGCTCCTTGCTCAGCAGGGAGCCTGCTTCCTCCTCTCTGCCTGCCTCTCTGCCTACTTGTGATTTCTCTCTCTGTGTCAAATAAATAAATAAAATCTTTAAAAAAAATAGATTGTGGAGATGGTCACACAACTCCACACATATACTTAAAATCGTTGATTTGTTCTGATAAATTAATTGTATAGGACATGAATTATATCTTAGTACAGTTGTTTTTGAGAAGAATGAAAAAGAGAGCTACTAGACTGTCACTTTTTGAAATTCCAAAAAAAAAAAAAGAAAGTAGAGTAGAGTGATAATTTCTTTTTCTTTTCTTTTTCTTTTCTTTTTCTTTCTTTTTTTTTTTTAGATTTTATTTATTTGACGATGAGAGATACAGAGAGAAAGGGAACACAGGCAGGGGGAGTGGGAGAGGACAAAGCAGGGTTCCCAAGGAGCAGGGAGCCTGATGCGGGGCTCAATCCCAGGACGGTAGGATCATGACCTGAGCTGAAGGCAGACGCTTAACGACTGAGTCACCCAGGCGCCCCAATAATTTGTTTTTCTGTAAACTCTAAAGACAAAGAAAAATGTGAAAGACTTTTACAATAAATTATTGGGATCTGGGAAGCATGTGGAAAATTGCAAATTATTTAGTGAAGTTAAGGATGTTGAATCTGAGCTAGCAGAGAGGAAAGCCAAAAAGCTAACTAATTTGCCCATAGAAACTTCAGAAAGTGGAAGAATTGGGATACACCCAAAATACTAGGGAAGATGGTCTTAAATCTAAAGAAATGTTTTTAGAGTTTAAAACAACTTGGATATCCATATCTCCTAAATTTACCAGTTGGGAAATCATTCCATCCACATTCTGGAGATAACTGGAAACTCAGTCAAATACAGGGTATCTGATATCTGGATTAGCAGTCAAAGATGTAGCTCAGGAGAGTATATGTGGACTTCCAAACCACCTTTCTCATGTTCAGCTCTCAGAATAGAGATTTCACAAAAGCTGTCATTGAGACTCTAGGAATTCTCAAATCAATATATTACATCCCAGGAAGAAGAAATTTTATATATAAATATAAATATTATATTATATATATTTTATATAATTATATATTATATATAATATATATCATATATATCATTCAAACAATTTTAAAAAGACTTTATATAATTAAGATTATAGCACTGCTAAAAAANAAATTTTATATATAAATATAAATATTATATTATATATATTTTATATAATTATATATTATATAAAATATATATCATATATATCATTCAAACAATTTTTAAAAAGACTTTATATAATTAAGATTATAGCACTGCTAAAAAAATAGCACAAAAATTAGAAGGTATAGTGTTCAATGATTCATTAGCTGTGTATAACACCCAGTGCTCATCACATCATGTGCCCAAATAATAAAAAAAATTTAAAGTGTAAAAAAAAAAAGGAAGAAGAAGAAAAAAGAAAGAAAAAAGTACCTTCTCCCTAAATAGGATGTATTACTGAATGAGAAAAAAAATAGAAGTTATAATTGAGGGAAGACTAACCAAAAATAGAGTACAAACTAAGCAAAAATAGAGAAAGAAGTACAAAATTTAAAATAAAATGTTATTTAAAACAAAGTTGAGAGGGTTAGCTCTGGAGTTCTAACATCTACATACTAGGAATACACCCAAAGAAAATCATATAATGATATTTTAGAGCATTGCAAACCGAAAGAACCTCTTCAAACTCCAGAGAAAAATAAAACAGAATGAAGGAAGAAACAGGTCTCAGAATAGCATCTGCATTCTAATTAGCAACAATGGAAATGAGGCAAGACATGCTTTCACTCTTTAACACTTGCAATCTGTTACCCATGTGGCTAGTAAGATCACACTCTTCAGACACCTGGCACTCAGTACAGGCTGAATATCATCTTCAGGATTCATCCTTTTAGAGCCGGCAGTGTTTAACAATGTTTAGTCCTAAAATTCCTTTTTTTTAAAGCTTTTATTTATTTATTTTAGAGACAGAGCAAGTGTGATCTTGGGGAAGAGGCAGGCAGGGACAGGGGAAGAAAATCTGAAGCAGACTCTGTGCTGACCACAGAGGTAAACACAGTGCTGGATCCCACAAACTCAAGATCATGACTTGATCTGAAACCAAGAGTTGGTTGCTTACTCAGGAATCTCAAGATTCCTTGAGAGCATTCTCAAGATCCAGCAGCAAAAAGAAGTCATCTCTGTGTTCAATAAGCCTGGGATGCATAATTCTCTTCCTTGGAGGGGCGCTGAACCCTTGTGAACAGTAGTGGTGTCTACCGGATTCCACAATTCTACTCCTTGAAAAAAATTCAATTTCTATACAATTACTTTGTCTCAAACTTAGCATATCAAAAATCAAACTTCTTTTAAAGATTTTATTTATTTATTTGAAAGAGAGGGAGAAAGCTAGCAAGTGAGTGAGTGTGAAAGTACAAGTGGGGGAGGGGGTAGATGGAGAGGGAGAAGCAGACTCCCCATGGAGCGGAGACCTTTATGTGGAGCTCTATCCCAGGAACCAGGATCACAACCTAAGCCAAAGGCAGACATTTAACAGACTGAGCCATATGGGCACCCGTGTGGAACTTTCAAGTCCATTTTTAAGACAAATTCATTTTTGCCTTCATTATTTGTTAATGGCACATTTTTTAATTACCAACACATCCTTTTCCTTTTTTCAACATTAGACCAATGTATTACTCTATATTTTCTACTCCTAAAGTCACTAGCATCTTCTTTATCATTACAACTATTAATATAACAAGAACAATGCATTTTGAAAATGAAGGAAAAATTCATGTTTCATTTTCTATATGTGAGGCATAAAATTCTTAAACATTCTCCAAAACATCTTATATCATCATCATAAAAACTAAAACAGATACTATTATAATCACCGGGTTACAAAGGATGAACTAACTAGTTTATTTCTCCCTTTATTTATGGTCCAACCACAAGTTTGAGTCCTTCTTCCATGTTTCTCTTCTCTACTCCCTAAAGATGCTTGGCAGATTTCATATTTTTCACACAAACAAATGAATCTTAGAGACTGCTATCATATTAATTCAATAAAATTATATTTTTGTAATCATCTCCTACTCAAAATCCTCCATTGGCTATCCATATCTACATGTATGTAATATATTTTATCTTTGTCACATTTAAGATCATCCAAAATACGGCCTTAATTTCCTTCCCATTAATATCTTACTACATCTCAATTTGTACAAACTGGCCCAACTGCACTTTTCAAAATATATTTTCTGCATCCTGAACATTACTTAAATTATTATGACTAGAAACAGTCATTATTAAGTTATGGTGAACAAAAGAGAACAAACTACTATATTCTGTATCACCCAAAATTTACTTTTAACATGGTATAAAATACTATGCATTATTCTATTCTATTTACAGTTTCCCCCCCAGAATTTTATTATCATGATAACATGTTCCTTATATTTTAGAAAAAGTAACACATAATCAAAATGTTACTCATTTTCTAAGTTCTTCTGTAATAACCGCCTTTCCAGACCTCTCAGCTCACTGTAGTCACCTTAGGAAACAAATCACTTCCCTTGTTTTCTATTATTTAAATATTCATCTAATTTCCTACAAAAGATTTCCAAGATCCTTGAGAAGGGAGGATGTTTTTCCTCCCTATATAAGCCTCCTCTCTCTCATAACACCAGGTCTTATGTGAAGTAATCTGTTACAAAAAGGTTTTCATATGTAACTTTAATGAATTGAATAAAATATAAGCAGTTAATATGTACAGGATAATGAGATGATTAACACAGAATAAAAGAATGGATGTTTCTTCTTAAAATGGAATTTTGACTAATATAGAGTAACTAGGCAGTAAAGTTAAAAATGATACAATGTTGGTGCACCTGGGTGGCACAGTCTGTTGAGCATCCAGCTCTTGGTTTTGGCTCAGGTCTGATCTCAGGATCCTGAGATGGAGCCCTGTGTTGGGGTTAGGCCAACTGCTTAGGTTTATCTCCCTCTCCCTCTTCCCTTTCCCCCCTCTAAAATAAATAAATACATCTTTTTAAAAATCATACAGTTTTGTATGTTGAAATAACAACGGGATTTAAAGGTGATAATTAATCAAAAGGTAAAATTGTTTAAGTATAGACATAAAATTTATTGAAATGAGGGTGTCAGGGTGGCTCAGTGGGTTAAAGCCTCTGCCTTCGGCTCAGGTCATGATCTCAGGGTCCTGGGATCAAGGCCCGCATCAGGCTCTCTGCTCAGCGGGGAGCCTGCTTCCCCCTCTCTCTCTGCCTGCCTCTCTGCCTACTTGTGATCTCTCTCTGTCAAATAAATAAACAAACAAACAAACAAACAAACAAACAAACAAACAAACATGGAAAAAATTTTTTAAAAAATTTATTGAAATGAAAGCTAGGACACTCTTTTAAGACCACTTCAAGCAAATGAGACATGCAGAGCGTCAGTATTTTTAATGTGAACTTTTCCCTATAATTGAGAAAGATTTGTTCATTTGAGGGAAATAAAAAAGAACAATAAGCAGAGTTGAAAGATTTTATAGAGCATCATGAAATAAATGTCAGAAACAGTGATTCACATGCACTCCCCATATGCTAATTTACATATGAGTAGTATGTGTTGCATATATCAAATTTTGTGACATTATTTCAGAAAGCATTGTAAAACTTTCTACTCTGGTTATAGCACTCACTTTGAATTTTATTTCAATGATGGTGTCATTGCCAAATGGAGTAATAGCACAGAAATCATTGCATATATTTTCTGTTCCTATTGCATTATGATTACATGAAGTTGTGTATTTCTACATAGTAATATTATCCATTGGCAGTAGCATATAAAATATGATGACATTGAAACAAATGAAACAGAAATATATGTAATGTTTCTTGATAATTCATCAAATCTCAAGGTACATATGCAACAAAAACTGAAATTAAAATATCAGTGGGAGAAAGTTCCTCAGGAGTGTTGTATATTAAGAGGACAGGAAATTGCATTTAAACCATATTCTGAATAGTTTATTTCAAAATTATCTAACAATATAAATATTTTATATATCTATCTTTGCTAAAATATAAGCCATTCCTAGTGAACTTTATAAATAAGACCATTAAAATTTTATTTATATTTTCATTTAAAAAAATGATCCCATGTTTTGAGTTAGTTATAGGAAAGAGCAAACACTGCAAGGTATTACATCTTTAGCAATTCATTTTTATTAAATGGACCAAAACTGAATGTGAGCAATCAGCCCCTGCCCCCCCAAAAAAGGAATAGAAATTAATGGTATGTTTCTTATTAGTTAAGTTTCTTTAAGACAATTCTCAGCTTAGTTGAAAAAAAAGTAGTTTTCAGGTCATATGCCAAAAGAAAATCAGAATTTATAACCAAAATCCTATAGCTGGATTAACTTCTGTTGTGGTGACATGACTAGAAATCTATAATTACCCAAATGCTTTATATTTATGCCTTCCAAGCTACTTGCTCATTTTTGCTTTCTTTGAGCATAATACAGTATCCTGATTCAAAAGAAAAGATATTTGGTGCTATTCAGGGATTAGTAGAGGTTTAAATGTTAATACTCTGCAACACTATTTCTTCTGAAGAATTCTCATTTAAATTCTTACAGGGGCCCTCAGAGTATATGCCGTGCTTAAAAAAGGGCATTTGTGGAAAAAAATACTATCTTGGGAATGCAAAATGCAACACACCACAATAATCTTTGAACATTACAGCACTTTGCCTTTTACAGTGTTCTGAATATAGCAGACTTAGTAAATACAGCTTAATGGATATATTTTACTTAAGCAAATATTTACCAGAAGGTAAAATATTATTTTATTCCTTTCTTAATTATTTATATGTATAAAAATATAATTTTGGTATTGGTAAAAGGAGAGATCATCTTTCTTAACATTAATTTATAGGGTAAGAAATTTCAAATACGATTTATTTTAAGCTGATTGAAAGCATTCTCTTTCTCTCTCTCCCTCTCTCTTCCTTCCTACTCCAGCCTTCCCTCTCCCTCCCTTCTTTGTTCAGCTCCTTCCTTCCCTTCCTTTCCCCTTTATTTTTCTCCATTCTGTTTTGTTTTCATACTTGGTCAATATAAACAGAGACATAGAACCTTAATTCAAGCAGAACATCCTCTGTAAGAGACATGTTTATTATCGATGGGTTTTAAAAAAAAAAGATGACTCCTTAATTTTCTCTTATTTCCTTGTGGTTTTCTGAAATGTTGTATTTTCCATTGTTCTGTGTGCCTTAGAAAATGAAAATTCATAGAGAAAATAAGTTCTCTTCTTGGTTTTTCCATGGTTCATATCAGAATCTAATTTTTGCTCTATTCTGAGATTAATATATTCTCCGAACAGCATTCAAGACAAGAACAAATTTGGAAATATCTTTAGGGAGTCTTGGAATTCCTGGATAACTTAGACTGGAGCTTTAGGACTACTGCCTTTGCATTTAATAATATGCCAAATGGTGTGTACCAATTCACTTCCAGATTACTCAAAGGTTACAAAAGCGAATGTATTTCTTTAAACCCTCAATTACTGTGTTGGTTGATTTGTCAATTTTGGCTCAACCTACAACAGACACATCATGTAATTTGGATTTTAAAATTATATATATATATATATCCATCATCAGTTGCATATATATGTGTGTGTATATATATATATATATATATATATATATATATGTATATATATATATATATATAATNGCCTTGATCCCAGGACCCTGAGATCATGACCTGAGCTGAAGGCAGAGGCTTTAACCCACTGAGCCACCCAGGCGCCCTGTAATTTGGATTTTAAAATTATATATATATATATCCATCATCAGTTGCATATATATGTGTGTGTATATATATATATATATATATATGTATATATATATATATAATTTTTTTTAACAATTTCTTTAGTTTATAAATAAGAACACTGGAATCCAGTATGGTTAAGGTACAAATCCACTGTTACACATCTGGTTAATGACAAAAGTTAGGCTAATGTAAAATTTCCTGACAGCCACTCCACTGCATTTTCTTATCTATAATCTTAACATCTTTTTCCGGTTTTTACATTAGCTGGAGAAATAAAAGAGAGTCCATGAAAGATAATAGCTCTCAGTTTTATACTGAAAACATTCTCTTTCCTGGAAAAGCATAAATTTTAACAACCCAAGTGGCAGAGTCTTTGAGTGACTACTCACCCAGCACAGATATCACAGCAAGGCTCAGCAGACCCGTGGACTGTCAAATAAGGTAACCACTACCGCGGCCATCGGTAATGGCAGTCCAAAGTTATGAAAACATGTGTAGGAGAAACTAGCATATGTCAATTTGTTAAGAGAAACATATGCACGTAATTTACATTGGTAGGGCTTTTTTTTCTACTTTTTATCTCTACATATTACTCTTCAGTGATGAGCACAATATTACCTTTCATCTATAAGAAATCTCCTTTTCCTAATATTTCCGAGGTTCACATTCTTATTGGGTCTAACAAATGTGCCTTTCAAATTAACAGGGGAGGGAGAACTATATCTTTTAACATATTCTACCAGTGTATGTGGCCCAGGAGAAATAATCAGATATTCTGAATGATAATGTGGCTAATGAATAACATTGGCAGAAACATGCAACATAGAAATAGGGTTTATCTACTAATAAAACACAAATTTTTAAAAAATGAATAATTTGAGTTATTCTTGAATCCCCTTACCTAAAATGGAATAATGACTATGTTACTAATAGCATCAAAATTACTAGCAAGAGAGAAAGAGAGCAGGGTAAACCAAAGTTAACACATGAAAGAACTTTTTGCCCTTTCTCACCATTTAAGGTTTTGGACACCCTATGAAAAAGTAGTCAACAAGTTGAGACACTGGTACCAATCCCAAAAGGTAAGACAATCTCACTTTCAGAGTATTACATGGTGAACAAACGATGTTTCAAAGGTCAGTGTAACAATGAAATATGACTGTTGTCACGAGAGAGCATGAAGACAATGAAGTTGACATTGATGAAGAGCAAAAGTTATATGCCACTGAAACCTTGACCAAAGCTTGTCTAAATAAAATACATGACCATCTTGAGCTACTCTTTTTCCTTTTCTAGTGTTTCTCACCCAGATTCATAAATCAAACCTAATCAGAACATAAGAGAGTAATGATCCAAAATGCAGTGACAATAATGTGTCTGATTCTTCCAAATCAAAGTAAATTTCTTGTGAATTGCTAAGTGATTTTAGGAGCTGTCGAGAAAAAAATCTTGCATTTTGAACATTTAATGGCTATGTTTTATAAAATTCCCACCATAGTGCCTTGCACAGAAAATTTGCTGAATACTGCAAATTTTTAGTACACAAAAAACTACTCATGTTGAAACGTTGAAACTGTACTCTGACCCCATTATAACACCTAATTTATCTTCAGTTCTATATTAACAATCTATTTCAGGACAAGTTATATATTATACTTTCCCAAACATTTTACTTTTCTCAACTTTGTAAATTGGTTCTTTTCAAAGTGCACAATTCTCTTTTATGTTCTTCTTACTTAAATTGTACTTTATTTTTTTTTCAAAATTCAACTCATCTAAATTATCCATTAAACTTTCCCTCTGTCTTCAAAACTGAGATTCTAGAATTCTGCTGTCTCAACCAAGTTGTTATAGAATACTCATCTTATGAAATTTTAACATTCATTGTGTGCCTCACTGTTTGTATTATTTGTGTCTTTTAGTGATTTTTATGAATAACAATATATATAGGATGTATGCAGTGAGCTCTATTAGTATATACTAATCATTCATTGAACATTCATGTTTTGCAATACCTTGTGCGAGGTAAACATGCAAGGGGAAGACGGAATTGTTGAGAGACTGCCTGGCGTGACCAAATAAATAGAAGCTTTAACTTGTTTGAGATAATGTCCTATTTGATATTCTGGTCATTGGACTTCAATAAGTATATCTACTACAAGAATCTTGGTGTTAAGAGTTCTTTTTTTTTTTAAGATTTTATTTATTTATTTCACAGAGGGAGAGAGATCACAAGGAGGCAGATAGGCAGGCAGAGAGAGAGGGGGAAGCAGGCTCCCCACTGAGCAGGGAGCCCGATGCGGGCCTCGATCCCAGGACCCTGAGATCATGACCTGAGCTGAAAGCAGAGGCTTTAACCCACTGAGCCACCCCGGTGCCCGGTGTTCAAGAGTTCTTAATTCAATTTCTAAAAACACATACAAATAAAAAAGAAAGAGGAAATTAGTAATAGTACTGAAAGTTATAAGGATCTGGTACCATTGTTGCAATTTATTTGATATTTGGTCACATTCCCTTAGTAGTATCTTCTTTGTTACCTTTTTTATCTTCTCATGGTTTTCTGGAATGTCAACTTGGGAAGAAAACTGTGAAGCAATCATGGTTTATCCACTTTCCCAGTATTTCCAAACTTATACAATAGAACACCTTTGATTTATAATCCTGTAATCCAAAAATACACTATATGGTCAACTAAGTTTGAGAAATAGTGCCATTCCATCCCTCTGTTGGAGATTCATAACCTTTATGTGGACATCAAGGGTTCTGAGATGTATTTTTATTTTACAAAGACATGCACTGCCAGATACATGTTTGATCTAGATACTATCTCAACCCTTTAACAATATTAACGCATTTAAACTTAGAACAAACCTATGAGAGCTACTATAATTATCCCCATTGTATATAAGAAAGGATGAGACATTAAATAATTTTTCAAGATCACAAAACTAGGGTAAGAGAACTGGATTTGTAGGCCCTCTAACTCCAGAGTGTATGCTCTTACTCACTGTGTATGCTACTTCTTGTCTACACCAAGCTGCAATTTCACTGTTAGCTCCTTCCACAGATTTATAGCCTGACTGGTCATTATCTTCTGTAACTGTCTTTTCAATATTAGAAGCCAATTTTTGCTGCAAGTTAGATTTTTTAAAATGATGATTATTAGGTTATTTTTAACTGCAAAGTGGAAAAAAAAAGTAGAGATGACTATAATGGCCTACAGATGAGATTTAGCCAGACAGCACATTTGTGGTTTAAAAAATAAGCACTTGGTAGCATTGATACTATTCTACTATAGGACAACAGTCAGCCAGGGAAAAAGTTCCAAGGTTTTTTTTCAGTATATTTATATCATATACCTGGTCTGCCATATGCATTATTAAAGACATATATGTGTACCTGCATGTACACACACATACGAACACACGTGTACTTAGTATACACAGTTTTAAATCTTCCAGTGAAAATTTACAAATCAAGATATATCTATATACACATATATATCCCACAATCTCCATGCCAAATTTCATCTGTAGGATACTAACAGATCTCTCTCTTCTCATCCATTACCTACCCTCTCTTTAAAGCCTTCTCAGACCAACTTAAGAAAAAAGTGAACTGTAAAAGTAGTTTGCTTTATGTTTGGTTTTGGAAATTTCATGTATACATTGTTTCTGCATCCATATTTTATGTTTAAGAAAGGCAAAAAGCATTACTTACTTTCCTGCTGTCACCCTCTTAGCAGCAAGTGCAATAGTGTGCGTAATTAAGTTAATTAAGTAAGTGATTTTATTTTTTGAATGCATCTATCATAAACTACTTTGGGAAATGCTCAACTATATTGCAAGAAAGTACTCCCATTTTTCTTTTGGTTAATCAATGTATTTCTTTGGTTAATCACTTTAAAACACTGAGTAGCTCTTTGTAATTGTATATGAAAATGAACCTGTTGTTATAAGCAAATTTATCTCTAGCGAGAATGATTTTGCATGTACATCCCAAATAGAAATATTAAAACACGACTATTTATATTGTTGATTTAGGTGTAATTTGTTCTTTATCCAAATTAGCCTGCTTGCAATATACTGTTTTAACATTGGTTTTAATCATGATCTCTGATTTAACTTTGTTAAAACATATAGATGTCATAACTAGAGAAAATGTCTTGAAAGTACCTTTTGCCTGAACTCAATGATGTTGTTTTCTCATAAAATAACTTTCAAAAGACAGAGAGAGAGAGAGGGAAAGAGAGAGAGAGAGAGAGAGAGAGAGAGAAGAATGTGACTTAATATAGTGCAGACCAGCCTACTGCTGCCATGAATGACAGATTCCTGGTGCCATGAGACTCTCTGGGAATTATAGCCGTGTCAAGACTCTGGGTCGCAGAATATCAAATAAAATGGCCCTTCAAGATGAATCACTCAGCAAGTCAGTGTGTAAGTTTTGGCATTCCAAGACTTTGCTTAGGAAAACCTACTATCATGTAATTGCCTGCCACCATCTGTGACTATTTTGGAAAAATAGAAAATTCTCAAACTTAAGGGGAGCATGTAGAGATAAATAGTACTGTGCTACACACAAAAACAGAGACACAACCAGTATCTCTTGTTTGTAATCAGAAAACATCCCCTTATTATCAGGCACTCAATAGACTTTTGCTATTTTTAAAGTCTAATACAATCAGAGGCAGAAAAAAGGAATTGCTTCTGGAACCGAATGCATCAGCCTCCTGCCTTTTTTAAACCAATTTGTCTCCCCAGATTTTAAGTGTCTGTCTAAAACAACATGGAAAAAATTGACACATTTATGTCATCAGCAAGGCTATGTTTACTGACTTATTGATTAATCAAGCACGCGTGTGATGGGGAAGCACAGTTTGGTTTCACCATCAACTCTGGCAAATAATTCAAAATGAGTTAGACAGCCAACATGTTTCTTGCTAAGTCAATTAACATATGATTAATTGAAAAATGGTAAATAGGGCAAGACTGCTGCCTTTACTTTCACCTCGGAGGCAAAGATCTGCTTGGAGAAACACAGTCCATATTCCTTCATAGTTGCTACTTGTTGTTACCAGTCACTGAAGTAATTGACCGTTTATTGCATCTGTTCAAAAATTCAGGGATACAGGGTGTAATAAAATGAACATTCGTGTAATTACATTAGCTCTAAGACTCTTTTACTTAGAGACAACTGCCATCCATCCGTAATTTCTCAGTGTTTGTTTCGGTGATGTGGTATTCCAAAACAAATGTGGGGTATTTCTTTTTAAAATTATATCTTATATGTTGGGGTATTTGAAGTGGACATGTGATAAAAAAGACATTTGTCACATTACAGAAACAGTGTAAGGGGAAAATCACAAAGATATCCTAGCAATAAATGGAAATGGCTCTAGAGTGTTACTAGTGGCAAAACAAGAAAATAAGATGACTTTTCACTGCAATTCCTTTTAACAGATGAGAGCCCCTGTAGTCTGGTGAATGAAAGTCAACACATGTAGATATAATTATACTCTAATCTTCTTTACTGTGGTTAATTTCTAACTTAAACCATAAAGCATTGAAGTGTACCTTATTAAGAGACTTGCCCTTGAATCTTTGGGTCAAAGAGAAGAAAGAAATTCCATCACTACAACTTACTAGCTGTGTTACTTCCGGCTTGTTACTTAAACATTTTGAATTTTAATTTCTTTCCAGATTTGTTGAATGAGTTAAATTATATCTCATGTTATATAGTGCATATGCATGTATGCTTTCAATTGCAGAATACGGGGAAATTATACATTGCATATTTTCTTTATGATATTTTATGTAGTGAATTATCTTCCCATCTCTCTGTCTAGAATAGGCAGGTAGGCGCCTTAGTGGTTCAGTTGATTAAGTGACTCTTGGTTTTGGCTCAGGTCATGATCTCAGGGACATGGGTTGAGCCCCATTTTGGACTTCTGCTCAGCATGGAGTCTGCTTAAGATTCTTTCCTTTTCCACCCCACCACCCCTCTTCCCACTTGTGTGCTCTCTCTCACCTTCTCAGTCAAAAACAGATAAATAAAATCTTTAAAAAAGAGAAAAAAAAAAAAAAGAATAGGCAGTAGCAGCTGGGATTGGGTGTTTTCAATGGATGAAGTAATTATTACCCAAGTTTTGCAAGTTGATTTTTTCACTTCTTTCTTCATGTTTAAAACTTTACCCTTACTGAAATAAGTCAGAGAGACAAATACCATATGATTTCACTCAGATGTGGAATCTAAACCAGCAGCAGCAACAAGCAGATTGAACTTAGTTACAGAGAACACATTGGTAGTTGCCAGGATGGGGTGTGGGAAGGGGAGGTGGAGAAAAAAGAAATAAGAGGAGGTGATCAAAGGTATAAACTTCCAGTTATAAAATGAGGAAGACCTAGGGATGAAATATACAGCATAGGAGCTATACTTAGTAATACCATGTTGTATATTTGAAAGTTGCTAAAAGAGTGGGTCCTAAGTTTCCATCACAAGAAATAAAATTATGTTAACTAGACTTTTTGTGACCATTTCACAAGTGATGCATATAGCAAATCATTATGCTGTACACCTGAAGCTAATACAATGTTATATGTCTCAATGAAAGATCTCACTTGAAATAACACCACCAAAAATAAACTCTTAAATCTTTTTTTTTTTTTAAGATTTTATTTATTTTAAAGATTTTATTTATTTATTTCACAGAGGGAGAGAGATCACGAGGAGGCAGAGAGGCAGGCAGAGAGAGAGAGGGGGAAGCAGGCTCCCCACTGAGCAGGGAGCCCGATGCGGGCCTCGATCCCAGGACCCTGAGATCATGACCTGAGCCGAAAGCAGAGGCATCAACCCACTGAGCCACCCAGGCGCCCTAAACTCTTATCTGTAGCTATTCTCCTGGTCCATCCAGCCACCCATCCATTCATCTACCCCTTTGTTTCACACACACGAAAAAGTTTTAAGTAACTTTCAGATGTCAGTTGGGTTTTTAGATACCAAGTTAGAATTTGAATTGCAAGAGATTTATTGAGGAAAATGCTTGTGAAAGACAAAAGCAGAACAGGAGTAGGCAGGAAAAGCTATTAGATTATAGTGCAGTGTGCCAAGAGAGAAGGAAGAAAGGAGGATGGTCAGGAAGAGCCATGTTCTGTGAAGATGCTCTGAGAGAGTTTTGATAAGTCCATGGGGAACATCAGCAAAAGGATTTCCTATAAGGGAGTCAGGGAGTCATAGCGGTCAGAAATGACCAGATCATAGATTCCCCATCATGCTCAGCCATTGCCAGAAGGCTGCATGAGAAAAGTGTGGATGGCCTCAGCTCAAATACTTTGGTAGGTCTTGAAGGCCAACAGCTGTATAGTGTCCACTAACTGTACTCCTTACAGCTGACTGGCAAGTTCTTTCTTGAAAGAAAACTGAGGTGCATATATTCATGACTACCACAGAGAGGCACTGGAGAGAAAACAGATCTAAATCTACTAGGGCATAAGACATCTTTTCTTTACCAAGGAAGTAGCAGCTAGGAAGTAAATAACTGAGTTTGAGTAAGATGAGTATTAATACAAGAATAATACTGAAATGTATCCAAGTATCTAACTACGCCCAGGAAAATGGGAAATTCATGCTTTCCAGTCCAAACCACAGAGTAAATTCAATGAGAATGGAGGGTGATGGAAGAGTATTATGAATTGACCAAATAGAACTGGTAACAGGATCATTTATTGATCCCTGAACAAAAAGACTCTACAGTCCACATTTAAGTGACCAATACTTCCCTCATTCTTCCTCTGACTTTTGGTTTTCTCTTCACCATAGTGATGACATAGCATTCCTGAATTCTTTAATTCCTTATACCTATAAAATATATTTCCCAACTATGCTAAGACTTCTGAATAGCTCTAGTAAAGCAAATGTTAAATATTATATTTCATTCCATGTTTACCTTTAATTTTTCCAAATGCTTATAAAATTGCTTGATAGAAAAAAATAGAAAAAAAAACACTTCCTCTAAAGTAGTTGAGTAAATTCTTATGTATTTTTTTCAGTCTCAAGCCATTTTTAAAATATATAAGTCCCCTTTATATTGATCCATGCACATTTATATGCCATTCCCTACACAGGAATTGGAAGATTCTTTCTCAACCCTTTGAACATGATATTATTTCAAATCTAATTTTGGTCTCCTCATATGAAATAAGCCATAATTTTTTTTATCTCATTCAAAATTCCATTTGAATAATTTTCTCCTAGAATAATCTTCCTAATGGTGGTCATTCTCTGAAGCTAAATGTAAATAGAAATCTTTCAGGTCATAGCTCAAAAGCTCCTTCTCTATGGAGCATTTACTTTTGTTCTTTGATAAAAAACTATTTGCCTCTCTATCTCTACATTTTATTTTACTGTCTCTTTTAAAGCCTGTTTTACTTTCTAATGTAATTATTTATGTCAAGAACAAGAATAGCTTTTAAGTACACAGAATGCTTGTTTCTAAAAGCCTTTCTATATCTAAAAGCCTCTCATTCTATATCTACAACAGCCACATGAGGAGGTGGTTATCATACTAATTTTGTTAGTTCTAACTCAGAGGAGTGGTCAATCTGCCCAGATTCCCAAATTAGGAGCAAAACCAAGAATCAAGCTCTGTCTTTCAGTACCAAATTAAATGATGTTTCTGTAATTTTTTGATGCAAACCCTTTGAGGGCAAAATTGATTGTGTGTGTACTACACAGACTTTCATACAATCATGGTTTAATTATAAGGTTGAAGGAGTAAGGGAATAAACAGAACCCAATGTACCCATATCATCTGACTATATCTCGCACAATAGCCAATAGCTGGGTTTATTTCCTCTATTTGACTATACTTTACTTGACATTTGTCAATTATTTGCTTCTGATAGTAGTCCTAAGCAATTTACACATGTATATTTTTGCCTGCAAAGATCTAATATGTTCATCAAGGGCAAGGAGTAGTTCTTCATTGTTGCTTTTTGGGTGTTTTGGCATCTACCCTCTAATTTCACAACAGAAGAGTGAGAGTGTATGTATATTGTTAGCCTCCCTTTGGGAAATCAAAACATGGTCCTTGAAAGCTATAAAATTATGTATATGTTTCAGTGGAAATTTATATCCAGGATTATAACTCCTGTTATTATAAATTTCTAAAATTTTTCTATTTTTTTAAAAAAAAGGCAAATCCTCATAACATCACAAGATATTAATAATGAAGTACTGAGTTAATTTTTAATAAAATGCTTTTTTACCTTAAACTGAGAAATGCAACATGACTTTTCATGACGGATGATTTATTGTTTGCTAGTAATATTTCCTCTAACTTGCAAGTCCAATTAAAAAATTCATGTTAAGTAAAATGTTTTTGAAATTAAATGCATACGATATCAGGAATACTTCTTAAAACATTTATACACACGACAAAAAGAATTGCTACTTATAATTTATGCATATAAATTAATATACTTTATCTTTTAATCGTGTTTTGTCGTTTGAGTTCAGATGTTGACGATCAAACCAAACATGCTTATTTTATGAAGGAGTTTTCAAACTTGATTTTTCTACACATGCACTCTTTATATTGTTCTATAGGTCAAAAAATTGGTCATATATACAAATAAAAATGTGCGATTTAACATTTTATCCCAACGTGTGTGTGTTCTGACCATCTTTGAACAGTGTATCTTACAGGAAATTTCCAGATCTTTAAGTGACACACACCTAGAGTTTTGTTCACTTCCTAAATAAAAGCCCTTTTTCCAAGTGGTTTAAAACGTTTTAGATGGGGAGGTACCAGATGTCAGTAGTCTCAATCTTTTTAATGCAACTATAATGGAGAACAGCTTAGTGATTACCGCTGTGGAATTTAACCTTCCAGGTCACCAATTCAATCCCTTGGTGCTGCTGGCCTTTTGATAATAATAGGTCTCCTACTCTTGGACACGCACACAGAACACACAGCACACACACCTAATACAGGCACAGAGGGGACGAGCAGTCAAAGCAAGGTATTAATAGAACATAAAAAATTATTGTCTTGAAACGAGTTACAAAGAAGAAGAGTAAATGTCATTTAGCATCCCTTGCACAAAAAGTTAATGGGTATAGTAATACAAGGTTTACTAGCTCAAAAATATTTTAAGAGCCATTACTGCAGAATTATATTTCAGATTTTAAATTTCCTAATATTCTTCCACTAGGATTTCAGGGAGTTTGTTTTTACTGATTCATTGCCAGCTCACCTTTGCAATGGTCTTAAGCTACAGAGGAGTAGAAAATGGCAAAATTAACTAAACCCTGGGGTGTTCCAGGAGACAATAGGGAGGCTCAGTAGAGGGTGTTCTTCCCTTTGAACTAGGACAAACTGTGATTATTTTAAAGCAGTTTTTGATTGTGAATGGGTTGGACTTTACCTCAGCAAGAAGCCAGGCTCCATATCCACAGGAAAGTAATTTAGAAAGAATAGAGTATTTATTAAAACTACCTCAGGTTGCTGAGTAAACTGTAAGGCCCTCAGGAATGATATTTAGCATGGGAAACCTAATCAGACAGGCCTTCGGGTTCAAAAAATCTTATGAGCTAGAATAAACAAATGAAAGAAGTAAAACAAACAAACTAGTGAACAACAAAAGCAATAACCATCACAATTGCAATTTATTGACAACTTAATCCATGCTAACAGGGGTCCTGATAAAGAAGTTAATTTTGTTTAAAATATCAAGGACAGAAATATTCACGTCTTCAGTTTTTTGGTAGAAACCGAGGTTTCCCATGGTCAGATTAACTCATTAAGTGGCGCATAGCCAGTAAATAGAAGAGTCCAAAATGACGTTCTCTTCCGGGTACATCTGACGCTACTTTTAACAGCATTACTATATCGAAGATATTAATTAAGAACTTACTGGGGGGAAAAAAGTGACATCTAGGTCATTCAGCAGGTACCTAATGAGAATGCTGGATGTTTCAGAAATGTTATTGCATGAAAAAAGGCGAAGAAAGATGACGTGTCCAGGTGCAGTCCTCTTAATCTTCAGGCATTGGTCAACAAGCCATGAGCAACATTAAGCTTTTAGTTTAATTTATCATTCAGTTTTTCATAGCATTGCTTTTAGTTCAGTGACTTCTACTCATCATTATGCTGGGAGTAGTCATCACTCCATCTTCTCCTTGATGATTCATTAACTTTGGAATATTTTCTAGCCAATTTATGTGTCTCCACCTTGTCCCTCTAGTTTCATTTTTCAGAGTCTAGGATTTCTTCCTTTCTTTCTCTTTTTCTTGTATATGTTTGATATACAAACATATTAACAAAGTATCAACAAAGTATTAAACAAAAAATATTCTTGAAATGTTACCGTTAAAAGAGGAATAAGAAATATTCTAAAACAATCATTGTGTGTCTTTCTTTACTCAAATATCTAATCAACAGCATTCGTGGTACCTGCCACTTTACAACAAGTAGAATTTATTTTATTTCACTTGAATACCCTATTCTCCTCATCCTGAAATTATATTCTCTTAACAACCAACCCAGGTTCTCAACAAACCCTCAAGTTAAATTCCTTACAGTGAGCCATTTGGAGCTGTTGAGTCATTTGGAATTCTTAAAAGTGATGGGAGTTGGTCCATGAAACTAATCCTTCCAGCTCTGTACAGTGCTAAGTATCATTTTTCTTTTCAGCATTGATTCCCACGAGACTGTGTGCATGTTTGACTGTGTGCAGTTTAAAATATATCAGTCATATACATATATATGTATGTGATTTACGTGTTGATTCTGATAGCACTGAAGTAAAACTGTTGCTATAGCTAGCATTTCAGAGTGCAATATTCTGAGGTAGAATTCACTTCTTACTAAAAAGAAAAAGAAAAAAGAAAAAGGAAAAAGGAAAAGAAAGAAATACAAAGTAAAATAAATTACTTTTTAAAAACTGCCCCATTTTATTTAGGAAAATACAATGAGACTCACTGGGTCTTCATTCAATAATACTACTTACAGTAAAAAAAAAAAAGACTTAAGTAGACAAGTATGAGAGACTGTTAAATTTCAAATTGTTTTTTCACATTTATTGCTTGGTTCACTACATAACATTGCATCTTTTACCTCATCTGATAGGAAATGTAGCTATATTTCAAATGTGAAATATGAATACCAAACTTTGGACAATTGTTACAAAAACAAACACAAAAACAATAGAAAGCCATTAAATCCTAGTGCTTTGGTCATATACCAGTTTGGGTCAGATGTTGTTCTTGAAGTTTTAGGCAGCTAGAACGTTAGTCTTTTTTAACACTATTGTCTCAATTCATGTTGAATGCTTTCTGCTCTGATCAGCAAATTACAAATTTTTATTCCACAATAGAAGGAGCGTATATAAGCATAAAACAAATAAAATGCATGCCATATATTATATTCACAATTTCAAGTTTTTTTACTGTTCATTCTCCTCTTCTTTTTGTATTTTAAAACCATTAATGTGGTAATTACTATTAAAATTGCTATGCATGCAAAGAATTTTGAAGTTACATTTTTACCACATGTTGCTACTGTAGTGGGCAAATATAATCCCATTGGTGACCTTTTATATTCTGAAAAAAATTTGACATGTGACCACTAATGATAATTGGCTAAAAATCTATTCAGGCAGTACAGGGAACACTTGAGATCCTGGACCCCTGCTATATCATAACACATTGCAGATTGAAATTCAAAATGACATGAGTCCATCTTTGAAAGATGAGAATTTGTAACTTGTCCTGTAATGTAAATATTCTCTTTTAGTATTGTCTATTAGCATAGATCAGTGATATCTAAAAATATTTCATCAGGATTTTTTAAAAGAAAAATTTCTTTATTCCTTGTGCTCCCTCTCTTTCTCTCCATATACATATATATTTCTCTAGAAAGAGTTTATGATGTTACATCTAAATTAGCAAGCATGTGTTTGCACTTATCATGTGCCAGCCTCTGTGGTGGTTTAGGAGATACTAAGATAAATACCATGTGATCTTTAACTCACCAATATTTTACTCTAGTAAATAGATGGATTATTTAGAAGCTATGATAGAAGTGAGATTAAAAATTTTAGGTTATAAGTAAACTTTATAAAAACATAAATAATGATTTATTCAGCTAGATAATAACATAGACAACAGCCAAATATACACAGATCATCAAATATCAACAATGTTTGTCACACCAGAAATCAATTACTGGTAATTAATGATTAAAAGAGTTAGGTAAAGCATTGGGTGATGTCACCTCCAAGAACCATGCCAAATCTAATATTGGTCAATATTTAAAGTGCTTATTATATAATTTTAAGGATGATATTCCTTCAAAATATCTTAGTTAAGCTTCATAATACATCTGTTTAACAGGAATAATTGTTTTCATTTTATTAATAATGAAATGGGGACCCACCAATATCAAATAACTAGAATAAGTATGACTGGTGTTTTCATCCATATTTTTCTTTTACTTTAGCTTGTTTCCAAATCTCATCTCTCAGGTCTGTTATTTGCTTGGAGATGTCAAGAAAGGAGTAGGCATTTTTTCCCCCCATTATTTTAAAATGGACATAGAAAGAAATTTGATCACAATTTCTTCACATATTTAGAATTGTTTTTCCATAGTATGATAATATTTCTCAAGACTTCTGGTTATTTCTTCCATACAATTAAAAATAAAAGGTTGTCCAATCTTATAAACTAGTTACAAGAAAAAATAACTGGAAAATATTTATATTGCAATAGTATTAATTAGATTAGTTATAATGCATTAGCATTGCTTTTTCAAAATATGTCTTTTTTCCCCTATGTTAGTGGCGATCAGCACTCAAATAATGCTAATGTAGGATCATTGATATATATGAAAAATTGAGTTTTCTAAGTGGAAATGAGTCAGTGTTTTTAAGGTATTTCAAAAATTTCCACAACATTATTGCTTGGTTTTAGAGATTAAAATAACTTTGTCGTCTTAGAAGACCTATTCATGATAAGAGATGCTGGCTGTAAATTTGGAACCTTCAAAAATATCAACTGTTAGCACTAAATAACTACATTAAAAAGACACATTAAATAAGAATTAGAGAAATAAAGAGGGAATAACTTCCAGTATCATTTACTTACTAAATTCTCCCTTAATCTCTCTTGTTACTTAGACAGTAAAACAAAGAATTTATATCAGACATATTCAAGTGGATTCCATTTCTAATGTCCTAACTAGATTCAGTCAAGTTTTCTTTAGATATTGGGTCCCTTTTCAAGTGCCAAAAATACTTATAAAAAATCTGCTCAGTATGGTTCAGTAATTTAGTACATGCCAAATAAAGTCTAAAAAGTTTCCCAGGTGATTTGGTGACACTATGGAAAGAGAATGAATAAAATCACTGATCACTAAAAGATGGAATTGTGGAGATATTCAATTAGTTATTAAAAGACTTAAAATTAACAAAGGTTACTAAATTTGGGAGAGATTTGAGTTACGTGACTGTTCCAGACCTCTTCATCAAATATCCTAAAACCAAAAGCTGAAAAAAATACATAATAATGTCTCCTTATTGCTAGTATTGTCTAATTATATTTTTATAAATCCATAGCGATATTACAATAGTAACCAATAGCACATGTATGATATAGTTATTTTCCTTAGTTGAAGTTTTGTATATTTCTACTTTAAGCTCAAGTTAATGTGATTTTGAAAAATATCTATTGTAGAATTTCAGCAATCACACATCAAATCTATGTAGACCAATGTTTCCCTGCAGATGGGATCGGAACACTTAGGGTCTATTAAAATGGTAACTGACGTCCATAAGGTATATTTTTGAAAATCTAATCGTTCATCATTATAAAGTGAAAACTCCTACAATATGAGAAAAGACCACATGGTTAAGGTAAGATGTCAGCTTTCATTTTGACTAAAGCATCTACCACAGTGTCTAGCTGAGCATAATGAGATGGAAAGGGACATAATTAGAATGTATTCCGAATGTAAGCATAATGATATATCTATTTAAAAAAATACTATCTTTAGAACTTTAGTTTAGACGTAAGTGATTTCTATATAATCGCATTAAATATTTAGCAACACTTTGATGTAAAGCCAATAAAAACATCTCAAACAAAACTTATACTTTTATTATAAAAAATTAGACCAAGCAATGGATTTTACTCTGCAGCTGAATAATTAAGGAAGGAAAAAGAGAGGAAAGGGATGGAAATGAGTTTGCAAGTTCCCTAGTAGAATTTTGCATAAACCTATGTTTGAAATATAAAATGAACTCCAGACATACCTGGATGAAACAATAGTAAAAAAGGGAAGGAAAGTAGAACCAACCTTGATATATTAACATTTCTCTTAGGCTGAAGGGCCAGAAGTTAATATTTTCCTTTAATCATCAATTTCTAGTATTTCTTGAACATTGCACAAATTCATATACTCTGTGAAATGGAATGTAAGGGCAATGAATAAATAAGAGTATCACCTAAGGAAAAAAATGTATTAAACTGATTATTGAGCAGAACTATAGAATTTATGTTGTTAGTTCTTTAACCATATGTATTTTCAATTACTGCATGGCTGGCAAATGTATCATTGTTTTGTTTTTCTTCCCCCTCAAAAAAAGCCATTTTATTCTGCAGTAAGGATCTAGGCTGCTCTTCCGCCTTGTTTCCAAAAAAAAGGCTCCATATGATAGAATGCATCAATCTTCCTTCTAAATGTGCATGACATTTTCTGAGTGAAAATGTTTTGTCATGTGTAGCTACAGCATGAAGACCATAATATGATATTCATTACCTTGACACTATCTTTCTGAAGAAACCATGCTTTAGTATTTCTAGTCTTTGGTATAATCTGATTCTGACATTCAGCCTTACATTCTCAAATTATTTAAAATCTATCCAGTCTGTCTTACACAAAGATGCTTCTTCTCATCTCAACATTCATGTTAAACTAGTATGAATGGGATGGAATTAAGGGGAACAAATAATATGGTCACTATGAAAGAAATCTTCATTGATGACATTGGTTGGAGAAACCCAGGAATGTGTGTGTGTGTGTGTGTGTGTGTGTGTGTGTGTATAGTAATATTTATATATTTATATATATCATATTATATATAGTTACCACCACCTTTTAAATCAAAGTACATACTTTAATACATTGGGAAAACCTACTGAAGTGAATATCCTGCTAAAAATATTATTAAAAACAAAAAATTAATCTAGTGTCCTCTAACCTTTTGAAAACATTTACATTTAATATCAATCTTGGAATTCAATGGGTGTTATTACCTTAACAAAGAGAAGCTTTTGTTTAATGTAGTAATGCATATCTTAAATCAAGAGAACCACACCTACCACTGAGTCTAGAATAAGTTAAGGAAATTACTATTTATGGTGGAACTGAGGAAGTGAACCTCAAAAGCTAACCCAAACCTTGTGATTGAAGATTTTTTCCTTCAAAATGAAAAAGCTAAAATACCAACCAAACATGAGAAAAACATGTTCCCAATCTATCTTTTGAAATAATAGCTCCAAGTTATAAATATTAGTAGTATCATTTAAGAAACAAAAAAATGTTTTCCCTGACCAAATAAGCTTAAGCAGTATTGTATTAAATGAAGTTTAATAGTTTTCTTTATCGCAAAACATACCAGAACATGCTATTTTGTTGTGGAATCCAAGAACAGAACATATATCTATGATTTTTTTTTCAGATTTATATCACCAACCTTTTCCACACTGAGCTTTGTGTAATCACCAATCCACAAATGTCTCTTTGAAATCCATGTTTGTAATCAGTATCACATGCACATATAGATGTAATTATGCTACATAAAATTATTTTGAAAATGCAACTATGTTAATAGTGCGTATAAGAGGGATCCATGATATACAACTAGGTTTTCTCATAATTGCTTTCTTGATGGCTAAAAATAAAATATTTCTTTTTACGACTTTCAAGAATGCTAATATCGCCATTTTTCTTTAATGCTTGACAGTGAAAAAAATGTGTTAATGTTCTCAGTGTATGTTACATTTTCTATGAAGCATCTTTTTTTCTATGAAGCATTGATGCTCTGTCTGATGAGTAAAACAGCCAAAAATAAATGTTGGTTTACAACTCCTCAGCTATCTCTTATTTGATAACTTTACATTGAATCTTCACCCTATGCTATAAATGCAAGGCCATAATGTATCCAGTAACAATGTTCTGAAAAACCAAATCAATCAGTGATGATGATGATGATGATACTAATGGTGCTATGTTGTAAAAACATGATATTACAAAAGCAAATTCTGATGCAAGCAGATGAAAACAGTATTGACAAGGTGGAAAATTAAAAGATATTTTTAAACACACTTGACTTTAGCAGTAAGTTCTGTAATTCTGAATTCCTCTTAGAGACATGGAGCTCTTGAAAGTCCAGGTGCAGTTACAGTATTTCTTATTTGTACTTAGAAATTACAGTATTTCTCTACTGTCATTAACCTTTTCCTGTATAAGACATTCAATATATCAATTTTTGTCCCTTAAGGACGCCTCCCCCTGAACCCTCCCTTTCAGTATAACTCCTACTTTGCTGTTGCCTCCCTACAAAAATAACAAAAGGAAACACACACACACACACACACACACACACACTCACACACACACACACACCCCACACAAATTCCGTTGGCCTTACATTTCCTCTCAGCTACTTATAGTCTGAGTTAATCTCTCCACTCCAGCCCTCCATACACTGCTTCAAATATTTGAAGGGGTTCCATCTCCCCTCATAAAAATGTGCCTCACCATTTGTCTTTCCTTGTGGACTTCCTTAAAATTAAGGTAGCATTTACATTTCAGTAAGATATAGCAAATTTTATTAGCTATATTATTGATTTAGCAATATTATAAAGTGAAAAATTTATGCATCTCTAAGGTGGAGGTGCAAATTGTTGTCATGGGGTTTATATTACACTGGCAGATGCCTATTGTTCCTAAAAATGAAATTAAAATTGACTCCAAAGTCACGTAGATTGTAATTTCAATAGTAGATGTATGTTTTTATGTGATATGCAACACTTCTTAAAAACTTCTCATATTATATATTGTACATCTTTGTGTCAGGATATCTGTGGTTCTAAGTAACATAAAATACAACTAAACTGATTTAAGCAATACAGAAGATTGATAGACTCCCTTTAAAATCTGAGCACAGCATGGGTTTTAGTCAATCAGCTTCTGATTTAGTTTACCTGCAGTGTCTTCTCTACCCTCTTCCATTTGTTAGCTTCATTGCTAGGCTGACTTCTCTCACACTTATCAAATGGTGATATGCTTCCTCATTCATGTTGAGAGGAAGGGGTGTTCCCGGTCATAACTATTGAAAAGTATCTTGAGATAGTCACTCATTGAATCACTCTTCAGGAATATCTACTTTCAGGTGTGTCACACACAGATGAGATTAAATCTAGATAACCTAAACCAATGATTGTAGACAGGGAAATGTGATTGCCTTCACTGTTTCATCTAAACCACAGGGTTACTGCCCAATGTGGCAGAGCAGTAGCAAAGAAAAGCAAATGCCTTACATAAGAGTAAAAAAGAATAGGCTAATGATTCTGATTATTTGAAATTTGATTTTCTTTAAAAGGTAGGTTGCATAAACTAAAACTCATGCTGATATTAAAATCTCTATCCCAAAGTTGGCAGTGAATTCCTTCATGCTTCAAATTTGAGCAAATTCTATGCAGTCTGGGTTCTGAACATTGCAATATTTTTCCCACTCAAGTAGTAAATATTCCTCTATGAGTCTCCAAATTTTAGTCAGTGATGTAAAACATATATGGTCCATGGAGTGCCTATGTTCATGTGTGCCTTCACACACCGTAAAAGAACACTTCTAGTGTGCTATTAGAAAGACCTCCTTTCTGAATATCAAGGCTTTAAAAAGTAACACTCAATTGTAACTCTAGAAAATAAGTAAATGTAAAGTGTATTCTTTCATTAGATGACAATAGCCACAGGTATTCAAGTCTGAAAAGATTTAAGCATTTTCCAATATAGATTCTTTTTAAATAAGCTCAACTTAATATTAAATTAAATTTAAAAAAAGTAATGGAAAAGTGAATAATTATAATGTATATTGGTACATATGTTCATATGGGTGTTTATAAATTTTAAGATTATTTTATTCCCCATTCAGTAAATACAAAGAGATTCATCAAACACTCCCCCTACCCTCTGTTCTGACAAACTCCTATTCATCAATCAGAATTAACTCAGACATCACTTCTCCCTAATTCCTTTCCTGAATGACTCAACCAGAATCAATCATGCACTGCCCGAATGCCTACGCACTTTATTTTCATTTCTGTTGTTAAGTTTGTTTCACTCTATCTTAAATATTTGTTTTCACATCTGTGACTCACTAGACCAGACCATGCAAACTTTCTCTGTACAGAACCACAGAGTAAATATTTTAGGCTTTCAAAGCCATTTAGCCTAAGTTGCAACTACTCAAATCTGCCACTATAGAATAAAAGCCACCACAGATGATAGGTAAGAAAGGGTGTGGTTATGTGCCAGGAACACTGTACTTACACAAGCAGGTGGCAGGTTGGATTTGGGCATAAACTGTAATCCACAGGATGATGGAATTCCTGAAAGGTAGAGTCTACAGTTTTCGGTGTTTTGCACCTGTAAGCACAATGCCAAATACACAAAGGAGAGCTGATAAATGTTTTTTTTTTTTAGTTGAATCAAATTATAGCAAATCTAGTTCCAGTAATTTTAATATTTAGAAGTCTAGTGCTTAAAAACTGAGATGTGGGGCACCTGGTTGGCTCAGAGGGTTAAAGCCTCTGCCTTTGGCTCAGGTCATGATCCCAGGGTCCTGGGATCGAGGCCCACATCGGGCTCCCTGCTCAGTGAGGAGCCTGCTTCTTCCTCTCTCTGTTGCCTGACTCTGACTACTTGTGATCTCTCTCTCTGTCAAATAGATAAATAAAATCTTAAAAAAAAAAAAGCTGAGATGTGTGCTATTTAATATGTAACCACTAGTGATGTGTGGCTATTTAATCTTAAATTAATTAAAATCAAATAAAATTTAAAATTCAGTTCCTTGGTTACATTAACCATATTCCAAGGATTTAGTGGTCATATGATGCTAATAGATACTATATTTAAACAGCACAGATATAGAACATAATGTTCATCAAAGTCCTAGATAATATGATACATGAGGAGATATCTTCAAGAAGAACCAGATAGTGCATAAAGTATGATTTGGTATGGCTCAAGTACACCTCCTGGATAGAATTTTCAAAAATGTGAAGTTACAATATGCACGACAAATAAGAGTGTGAATTCACTTTAATAACCTAAGTAATTAGACACATTTATTCTATTATTTAAAGCAGAACGATTAAGTAAAGCTTGTATGTGTGTATGCTTGCATGGGTGTGGATAACTAAAACTCAAGATTTACAGTGGATGTTATGCAAAAAATGTAGCAGTTACTGTTATCAAGGAGCTTTCAACCTTATTAGCAAACTTGGAGGAACACGGAAAATATTTCTGGGCTATTTCTTGAGTGTGTGTGTCATATATGACTTTGCTCAAAGAATAGGATAAGTTAAATAACTGTTTCTTAATATGTTAGCCTTCAATCTCCTATTCTTCACATTTGTTATTTCCTCTCCAACCTGATTTTTTCATGATTTAATTATCCCTCGCTTTGATTGCATCAATAATCTTCTAATCTGTCTTCCTATAAGATTGCCACCAGTAATCTATCTTCTACATAGTCATTTATGGGATAAATTTAAAAGGAAAGGAGGATTATGTCATTTTGTTCTCAAGCTTTCAGTGGCTCCTCCCAGTCTATATGAGCTGAAGCATTAATGGTTTTGTCCCGCATTTCTAAATATCTTTCAGACTCTTATACTTCATACTCTAAATTACTGAACTACTTGAGTATCCCTATCATTGAATTCATGACTTTAATAATGTTGTTTTACTTCCCTGTACATACTCCCTCTTGCCCTTTGTCTTGCTTATAACTTACTCATTCCTTAAGATTCACTCACTTGACATATGATATTGTCCAATCCACTTATTTCTATTACTATACAATGATAAGTGGTTTTGAGGGATAAGAACAAAGAGTATGAGAAGACTCCCCATTAAAGGTGAAGTCTAAATTGCAACCACGAGGATGAATAAAAATCAGTCAAGTCAAAAGGGGCAAGAGAATATTCCAGTCAATCAAGGAAATTGCATGTCCAAAGGAGTGCCTAAAGGGAGGAGAAAAGCATGAATGTTAATCAGTCTGCAAGTAATTTAGTAGACCTAGAGCACACAATGTGAGTGTTGAGAAATGCTAAACGATGAGATGAGACATAAACAGGACTTTCCTCTTAAAGGGTCTTTATATATCATTCCAAGGAGTTTGCATTGTACCCTGAGATCATAGAGTATTGGAGGCTATTAGTAAGAAAAAAGAATTAGAAATGTGTGCCTGTAATTAACCTAGAGAAACAAAGCTAGTTTGGAAGATTTGTGTCTAATCAGCTAAAATATGTTGACACTTCAGATTAGATAGATCAGAGAATTACTAAAAAGGTGAACGTAAATGTGATTCATGATTGGTTAGACACCCTGGGAAAGTGGTAAAGGGGTAATGAGAATATAGCAGGCTTCCAGGATGGAGTACTACTTGAAACGTGCTTTTATTCTATTCACTAAAAACACTAGCCGCTGAACAAGAGATTGTGTGTGTGTGTGTGTGTGTGTGTGTGTGTGTGTGTGTGTGTGTGTGTGTGTGTTAAGGGTAGGGAAGATGTGATAATGAATTAATTTCATATGTTGATGTGCCTGTGGTCTTACAAGTGCAAGAGGATAATTAAGAGTAAGTAATTAGACACATGACTTTGAAAAACAAGAAAATTCAGGAATGGAGATATAGATTTTAGTGGCATTAGATTATAGATGGGTGACTAAGACTTGGGAGTGGATAATAAATAAATTAATGGCAAACTATGAAAAAATATTGCACCTTAGAGGCAAGTTTAAAGAAGAAAAAAAAGCAATTAACGATGAAAGTGTGGTTTCAGAGGAACCAAAGAATCAGAACATCTCAAAGAGGAAATTGTGGCAGGGGAAATTCTATGATAACCCCCAAGATTCCCACCCAGTGGCTTAAGCACTCAGTTTGGTCTCCTCTCTTAGAGTGTGGGCATGACCTGTGACTGTGATGGGATAGCTTCTCTCCACCCTGATTACATCACCTTCCGTGGCAAAGGGCAAACTATATTCTCTCTTCATGATTGCTATGTATGATCTTTCCACAGCAGCCTGGAGGGATATTTTCCTACTGCCTTTGGAGAAGAAAACTCCCATGTTATAAGAAAAGTCCTCTGTTTAGGACATGCTTTATATTCTGGGAGTATGCAGAGATCTCCAGTCAATAGCGAGCAAGGAAAACAAGGACCTCTGACCTTCGATCTGAATGACCCTGGAATCCAAGATGTGAGTGCAGCTTCACCAAAACCTGGATTTCAGTCTTCTGAGACCCAATGCAGAGATGTCAGTGATGCCATGCCCAGACTCGTGACGGACAGATATGTAAGATAGTAAATGTCTGTTGCTTTAAGATTTAAAAAAAAAATTACCTAAGTAAGTTTTTGGTAATTTGTTACATAGCATTATAAAACCAGCACAGGAATATTCCAAAGTACCAAAGAAGCATGAAACAAATGTTTAATTTGAATTTGCTAGCAAATATGGTGGTGATAGAGATGAAAGAAGTTTTAGTGGAAAGATAGGTAGAACTCAGATTTTACCATATAAAAAAGGGAAGGGAAGGAAGAGAGGGGTGTTAGCCACATCTAAATCAACTATGATGATCAAAAACCTTGAATGGTATTTAACGAATGATCATGTTTCCTCTTATGTTAATATAGACCTTGATTACTGTTACTATTAATATCATTGCTACTGTTTTTTTATTTAAAAAATTTTTTTGCTATTGTTTTATATAAAGAGAATATCCAGAAGAGAACATGGAACCAAAAAAGAGAAAGTGGATTATACAAAAGTGAAGCATCTCTGTAGGCAGAAGAGGATGATATTAGGGGCTCACAAACTCAGGAAGCAAAGCAACTTTGACAATAACAGGAAAAAAATGTGAAACAGAGGACACCAGATCCATTTAAAATGTAAAGGTGGAAAAGAAGACAATCCTTATTGACTGGGTTCTCAAGTCTCAGTAAAGAATTTTGCAAGTTTTTTTTTTTTTTCTGCTTATGGAGACATTGAAGATCATGAGGTGGTAAATTCAGATTCAAGCTTTACTAGAATTCATTATAGAACCTTGATATTTACTCTTTAATCATTCTCACCTTCCGTTTACTCTCAGTAAAATGAGAAGAGTAAAACGTCTTTGGAAAATTGAGAGGATGAAGCAAGGCGGTATTTGTAGAGGGTTGAGAAGATTGCTTAGCACATTGAGTACTCAGAAAATTGTAGCTCTTTTATTAGCAAGATTGAGAATGGCTTTGTGGGATAAAGAATCTAAGGGAAGTGGGAAACATTTGAAACAACTTTGTGAAGAATAGGAAAGGCAATTGAATGGGAAAATATGGAATAATTCCTCAAAAGCATTTAGGGCTCAGGTGAGATAAGAGACAAGGAATTTCTTCTGCTGCCAGTATGTGAAGGTACATGATTATTTGGGGCTGGCTACACAGAAAAGCCAAAAGCAGGAGAGAATGCAAGGAAGGCAGTCCTGGATAAAATTTATGTGGGCTAATCGTGGTTGAGGAACAATGGAGCAAAGGACTTGAGGGATAAGTTAAGGGATGATAAAAGTGTTCAGAATTGATAAGGACTAAACTAAAGCCAGGACTTACTAACAGAAAGGATAAAGTAGAGAAGCTAAGGTACAAAAATTTCCACTGATGCCAAGGATATATTGTGTTCAGCATAACATGAGAAAAGGAGAAAAATGGAAGATTGTCATCACTGACTTTGATGATTACATTTAAATTTTTAGAGTTAAAGTTGATAGACATTGATTAATAAAACAAACAAATACATTTTAAAAATCCTAAATGTTGTCTGGGATGATGGCAAAATTGAAGTAATGGGAAGAGCATAATAAGCCAGGTACCAAAGGATTTTAAACATAGAAGTGACTTGCCAGTTGGTTGAAGACAGTGGCAGAGAATGGTGGGGGTGAGGTAGTCAAATATTACCTCCGCGTCAAATGGATATTTATTATATATAAATCCACTTCGAATGGATATTTATATTGTATAAAATTTTTACCTTTGCAAATATTTGAACTAAATTGGTATTGAAATACTTATTATTGTATGTCTAAGAAAACTTCAGGAAATTTTAGTCTGTTGCCTCATTTTTGTTTATTATTACGAACGGTTTAATTATGTTTTTGTGAAGTGTTTCTCAGGAAAAATGACAATACTGTGGAAATGCTGTTCATGCTGTAGATGAATGTCAGTGTCGTGGTGGAGTGTGAGTAAAAGAGTTACCTTCTGAGCATTTCATGTCTATAGGGAATCAAAAATGTTAGTTTTCCTAGACTATTTGGAGTCTAAAGAGTGCCGAGGTACAAAAAAAGACCCTGAGTTCCAAGTAGAAGATACATGAATATTAGTTCCTCCTATGGCTCAGTTAATAGAATAATATGCACAATATTTTTATTTAGTTCTAGAGATCCAAACATCTTTAGAGACTTATTACATAAACTCATGATGCACATTTTTTCCTCTTTCAAAATCAGGAGAAACTGGGAGATAAAGGTGGAAAATTTCTGCAGTGTACTTTCTTAAAATTATTTTTTCAGGAATGCCAACATCTGCATCTTTTTTTTTTAAGTTAAGATGGCACCTGCAACCTCTTGGAGTCCTGGCAGGAAAACTGCACAGCCTCAGGGAAACATGCTTAGCAGGGAAGGCTGGGGGCTTGTGACACACACTTTACACCTGTTTAGATGTCTTGCCATTTCAAGGGGTTGCTTGCAGTTTCCACCTCATGCAAATTTTGAGTTGAAACTGCTGACTAACATTTTTAGCAGAGTCTACTTTCGTCTGATGTTGGAACCCGATTGCCTTTTCTAACTCAGCCGCACCTTCCACAAGTTAAAAAAAAAAAAATGTTTGTGCCAGTTTTTGTAACTGGGCTCTTATGACAGTTTTGTAACTGGGCTCTTATGACAGAATCTTTCCCGCTATGTGGCCCTGTAATCAGTCAGCTATGTTCCCTACTGTGTCTTAGTTATAATTGAGAATAGCTTTTGATATTCAAGTTTAATCACTTTTACAAGTTCAAGGACTCCCTTAATAATCTTTGGTATGGCTCATGCCTTAGAAGCTATTTATTCTGCACGTCAATGTTGGAATAATCCAAGCACTGTTCTCAATTTAGGAAACTATTGCTTCTCTCAGGATTCATTAAAAAAAATTAAAATAAAATAAAATTGGGTGCTTTGCTTCTCTCTCTCTCTTTTTTTCCATTGTACTAATTGGAACAACACAGTAACAAACTCATAATAAAAATTCTGAATTGGGTTCATTATATAATAATATATATAATAAGTTTTAAATATGTTGGGAAGTAGCCTGGCTTTTGATGTTTACATAATACAAGGTATAGATCAAGGATTTTTTTTAAAGATTTTATTTATTTATTTGACAGAAAGAGACAGAGAGACACAGCAAGAGAGGGAAAACAAGCAGGGGGAGTGGGAGAGGGAGAAGCAGGTCTCCTGCCAAGCAGGGAGCCTGATGGGGGCAGGGCTCAATCTCAGGACCCAGGGAACATGACCAGAGCCAAAGGCAGACACTTAAGGACTGAGCCACCCGGGAACCCCAGGGATTTTGTTGTTGTTGTTGTTGTTGTTGTTGTTTGCATATGATTTTCCAGTTGTTTTAAGCATCACTTTTTGGAGACCATCCTTTCTCTATTCAATTGCTTTTGCACTTTTGTTGACCTTCTGTGTTTGGATCTAATTTGGAATTCTCTCTTCTACTTCATTTATTGTCTATCATTATGCCCCAATACAATAGTTTTATAATAAATGTTAAAATTGGATAATGTAAGTCCTCCACCTTTGCTCCTCTGTTTCAGAGTTGTTGGGTTATTCTAAATAGCTTGCATATCTTCTATACAAATTTCAGAATTAGCTTGTGAATTTTTACAAAGAAAGCCTTGTAGGGTTGTATTTGTAATCACATTTAATGTATAAATCAATTTGGAAATTATTTTAGTAGCAAAAATAATATTTTAAACTTTTATTTAAACTCATGTTCATAAATTACAAGCTAAATTTCACATCCTATATTAGACTTAATTGGAACAGGTTTTATTGATTTAAATAATCACTGATCCTTACTGGTCATGAACTATGCACCATATATTGTAATGCTGTATATACTATAATTAAGCATTTAGTAGCTGATGAACATCCAAATTGTTTCCAATGTTTTGTTCTAAGACACAAGATAAGAGATAAACACCTTTGTATAAACATTTCTAGGCATAAATTTTAAGATTTGGGTAGGATCATTTCTTAGAAATCAAATTGCTCGATAACACGTATATCCACTCATAATATACAAAGACACTCCAAATTACCCTAAAATTAATATTTCCTAAACAGATGAAAGTTGCCATCTCTGGTAATCTTTGCCAACATTTATTTTAATTTTGTTTTATTTTTGTCACTCTGAGGAACAAAATAAATATTTTATTCTTGTTTTGTAATACAAATATTTATTACTGCAAACTGAGAATATTTAATATATTTTTCTACTAATAATTCTATGCACTTGTTATTATTTTTGGCAATTTTCCTTTACAGTTATTAATCACGTTGAATATAGGAGTTCTTTGAATTTTATGCCAACTCATTGCTATGTATGTTACCTAGCTTTTCATAGCCTGTATCACTACTTTGACTGGACATTTATTTCATTGATGCTTTATATCTCTATGAAGGCAAATATTTGTTTTTGTTTTGTTCTTTTTTTGGCTTAGAAAAGTATTTTTATTCTGTAAATAAAGCATATACACACAATCACATGCACACACATATTATCCAATATTTTCTAGAATGTGTTCATTCACTATCACAATAATGAATTTCTGTTACAAACAACATCGAAATGCTAGACAGTTTAAGCAACACACTTTTAACTTTCATGCTCATGGGCCTGAGTCAGCAGGAACCCTTCTGGGCTAATCTGGGATTCGCAGGTTTTGTTCCGGCATTGGGTTCAAAAGTACTCTAACTATTTCTTCATTCTAAGGCAAAAACTCCCTCTGGACATGTTTTCCCCATGGTAAATGGAGAAGAAAGGAAGCAAGTCAAATTGCGCAACCACATGTGAAGCTCCTGTTCACATTTTTCCTAGTAATTTTCCTTGGGACCAATTAAGTCACATGTTCAAGTTGAAATAAAACGAAAGAGGTAATTGCATGTTGCCAACACTAAAGACAGGGCAAAGGCAGATAGAATGGGAAGAATTGGGAGTACATTATCCAGCATGCCCAAAACTATTTCAATTTTCATTTAAAGTTCATTTTCACTTTAAATGATAGTTTTGTTTTTATATGTGATACTGTATAGATTTTATTTTATTTTATCAATAGTATTTCTTCATGTATATAATTTAATATATTAAAACAATATATTTAATAATTACTATTTAACATAAACATTTTATATTAATATAATATATTAAATTATTCCAACAAGATTCATTGAAGTGTCCATCTCTTATCCACTGTTTTGAAATGGTCCCCACTATCATGTATTTAAACATCATATATTCTTACTTTCTGGTCTCTCATTTTTACCCAACACAATGGTATTATATTCAGTGAAAATTTAGACTGATGAAAAAGGTGCCCTTTCTCTATTATTTACTAAAAATATTTTTGGCTATTCTTGGTCCCTTTCTCTTTATACAATGTGATAGTTAATTTTACAAAATGTGAGTTAATTTATAAAACACATCAATGTGCCTAAGCTATAGTACCCCGTTATTTAATCAATCACAAATCTAAGTGTTGCTCTAAAGTTCTTGTGTAAATGTGGTTAACATCTACAATTAATTGCTTTAAGTAAAAAAGATTATCCTTTAGGTGTGGTAGGCCTCATCTATTCAGTTGAAGGCCTCAAATGCATAAACTGAGGTTTGGTATTTTCGTCTCCGGCCGTGGAAGCTCGGGTGCCATCATGAACGACACAGTAACTATCCGGACCAGGAAGTTCATGACCAACCGACTACTTCAGTGGAAACAGATGGTCATTGATGTCCTTCACCCCGGAAAGGCAACAGTACCTAAGACAGATATTCGGGAAAAACTAGCCAAAATGTACAAGACCACACCAGATGTCATATTTGTATTTGGATTCAGAACCCATTTTGGTCGTGGCAAGACAACTGGCTTTGGCATGATTTATGATTCCTTGGATCATGCAAAGAAAAATGAACCCAAACATAGACTCGTAAGACATGGTCTGTATGAGAAGAAAAAGACGCCAAGAAAACAGCGAAAAGAACGCAAGAACAGAATGAAGAAAATCAGGGGGACTACAACAGCCAATGTTGCTGCTGGCAAAAAGTGAGCAGGAGACTGGACAAGAGAAGGAGTAAAGAGGCTGCAGTGGCTTTATCTGTGGTGATTGTGCAGAGTTTTCATGAGAGGATTAATAAACTAAGAATGTGAAAAAAAAATAAACTGAGGTTTGGCACAGAATAAATAAATACTGCTTTAAGATTAAAGCATCAACTCCCACCTGAGTTTCCAGCCTAACAACTCTTACTGTTCCACCAGGTAGGTAGACAAATTTGTCAAGTTTCACGTGGAGATCTATTGGAAATAACTTGAAAATTACATTTAAATATAGATTTATTTGGAGGCATTGACATCTTTCTAAGATTGAATTTTCTAATAAAAGAAAGTGGGATGATATAATTTGTATCCTTTTACATTCTTTAATAAAATGTTACATATTTCTGTCCCACACTTGTCAGTTCATTACCAGATATTTTAGTTTTTGCTCTATTGTGAATAGATCTTTTTCTATGATGTTTTTAAATTGTGGCTGGTATCAAGTTCAGATTCTTTTTTTCTATATCTATCACTCATACCTGAAAAGAAAGAATGTATTTCACTTAATTGCACTTGGCTCTTTGGTAAACTGTGGATACAGGCCCTGCCCACAAGGAAGCCCTGTAGTGCTCTAGCATGACTTCAAAAAAATGTCTCATTTTTATTTCTGAGTTTCTTTAAAAAGGAAAGCTGCAATTTTAACCACCATTTTTCAGTACCCGCTCCAGTGGTAATGAAGGTGATATATCTTTCTCATCTGTTACACTTCTTTTTTTTTTTTAAGATTTTCTTTTATTTATTTATATGACACAGAGAGAGAGATTACAAGTAGGCAGAGAGGCAGGCAGAGAGAGAGGAGGAAGCAGGCTCCCTGCTGAGCAGAGAGCCGGATGTGGGCCTAGATCCCAGGACCCTGAGATCATGACCTGAGCCAAAGGCAGAGGCTTTACTGAGCCACCCAGGCGTCCTCATCTGGTACACTTCTGTTGCTTTCTAATGTTTTCAGCACTCAGGAGGGGAAAGATGAGTTCATAATTGAGTTCCCTAGGTATCCATTGAAATAGAAATCATTTGTAATTAATTAATGATTTTTTTTCTTATTTTACTTTTTGTCTTATTGCATTGAATATGATTACTAGCAAAATTGTGAAAAGTAGTTTATGTTACAGAGCTTGATTACCTTGTTCCTGGAACAATTCTGAGATTAAATAATAAAAATATTATATTTGTTTTTAAGTTTCTGGAAGATAGTATTTATCAATATTAGAATGTTTCTTTTTAAATTTTGCTTATAAAAGTGTAATCATATTGCTATGAATTTATCTCCTTTATTATATTAAGGTGATAATTTTCTTTCATATAATGAGACATGGGTAAACATTTAGACAGTTTAAATTGTGTGTATACACATACCTCTGCATATGACGAAGCGAATCGTTAGGATGAGCTCTCTGAACCAGACAAATTTGTAAATACACATTTCCAAATTTGGGAGACACTTCTTTAACTAATTGTGTTTTTAGGTAGAGTTTAAGGATATAGAGATAATGAAATAACAGTTTTAAAAATTCTTTCCTAGCTCTATATCTCAATTCCATGTTCCTCCTTCTTATTTAAATATCTTCTTTAAAAAATGAGTAGTGTTTGGAATGCAAGTACACTGTAATTCACACATAAATGTCAGTGTAATTTTCTAGCTTGTACTCATTCAATATTATTATTTAATTTGTCCATCCCATGTTCTTATGTATATATCTAATTTGTGGCTTCTATCTTGTGCATGATAGTCCATGATGTACATTTGATAGTAGACACCTAAGATGTGAGACTTACCAAATATTACTGCAATAAACATCTTTCTATCGGTCCTCTTATGCAATGTGAGAAAATTGCTTCCAGATATAAATCCAGGATCTGAATTGCTATAATCAGGTTTATGTGTATATTGAATGTGAGTAGATGGTTCCAGTTTATTTAAAATTTCTTCCAGATCCTACAATCCCATCAACAGAACATGACACTCTTGTACCTGTAATCCTCTATCAAAACTTGGTACTATCTAGTTTCTTAATGTTTGTAATTCTTGTAGTCTAAAAAGGCTTTAACATCATAACTTCAAAACTTAAATTTCATACCTTTGATTTCTAAACATTTTAAGCATTTCTTCAAAACCACCTTAACATTTATTTTTCTCTTGCAGATTGCTCTCCTTACATAAATTATAATGTTCTTCTCTCTTACACATGTTTCTGTTGGGGTTGGGGTTTCTTTTTGTTTCATTATACTTACACTATATTGAAAATTTTTAAAATTGTAATTGTCTGTCTCCTTTTGTCACCTTCTCTTACTTTATTAGTGGTTAGTTTCACAAAACAGGAATACTAAATTTTTATTTAATCGATTCATTATTTTGTGTCATATAATCTGGCTTTGGTATCTTGGTAAAGAAATTTTTCCTACACTGAGTTACATTTATAAAATAAATACTGTGGAAGTATAGTGATAAGATATTATCTATTTTAACTGATTGTAAACTTCGATTAAGTATTTGGTAAGAAAATCTATTTTTGCCCAAACGCTTCTCTTTAATACTCCATATTTAGTTTGTATCTCTGTCTGTCTTTCTTTGGAAGTTATACAATACTAATTCCAGAAATGACTAAAAGAGTTTAATAACACGATTATAGCAAAGTACCTTAGAAATATGAGAAACATGAATCATAATGGTATTCCAAGGAAGAATAAGGTTCTATAACCACTCACTCTGGCTCCCTGTTACTTCACTGACTCATCTCTTGCTCATTTCCTTTGAACACACTAGTTTCCAGTAACACTGTCCTCATTTTGTCAGACACACCACTAGCCCCTGCCTTGGGGCCTGTGCTGTTGCATGGCTCTGGCTAGAAAGTCCATATTTCAGATTCAAACACAATTTGCTCTCCTACTCCCTTTAGGTCATTTTTTTCAAATGTCACCTTCACTGGCTTCCTTTCCTGTTACTGCTCCCAACGCACCTTCGCTTCTTCTTGCTTTATTTTTCTCCTCATGACATATCATTCTGTAACCAATAATATTGTAGCTAAGTGTGTCATTTACTGTCTGTCTCCCAAAGTAGAAAATAAACTCCATGAAGGCAAAGATTTTTTACACTCTTTACTCCTGTTTTCTTATGCTATTCAACAGTAACTGAATGGATGATCTCTTAAATACTTATTAACTGAATAAATATGTCAATCAGTAAACCCAGGTTACTAAAGATTCAATTATCCCTTTTATTTATTTATTATTTATTTATTTATTTATTTATTTTTATTTGCTAAATTTGATTTAGAGAGAGAGAGATCACAAGTAGGCAGAGAGGCAGGCAGAGAGAGAGGGGGAAGCAGGCTCTCTGCTGAGCAGAGAGCCGGGTGCTGGACTCGATACCAACTGAGCCACCCAGGCATCCCGGTTTATCTCTTTTTAATCTAGGAACTATCAGGTGTGATTGAAAGCTATTGGCACCCTTCAAGCACTCCACAAGGAAAACAAGACAAAACAAAGCAAAAGCAATCAATAAAACCTTTCTTGGTCATCCTGATCAGCCCTTTTGTAACTTAGCAATGATTCTAAACATTTCTAAATATGGAAACTTGACATTAAAAAATAAATGACCAGAGATTGCTAATAATGGAGATAAATAATTACTCCCCTAAGGCTTCTAAAAGCATAGAAGATCAGGAACAGAGGTCTAAATGTATTTTTAAGTTTAATAGGACTTTCACATTTCTATTGAAAACCTTTTTGTTTACCAAGTAGTATATACCTACATGACATATACTTAAATCTCCATCTGTGCCTAACATGTATAGAAGTGTGAAATGAGGTAAATCTATTCTCATGAATGTTATTTTCTAGTAGGGGATATAGATAATACACAATAGAAATGACTAAAATAATACCAAGTAATATAAGCTCTATTTTCCTGGACTAAAAGTAATACAAAATGTGCTAAATAACAGATTTATATTTTTCTCCAAAAACTAGGACAAATTTAGCAAACATTTTTTCTCCTAAGATTTCATTAATTTCATAAAATATGGCAATGTGTTTATTAGCATACTGTGAAACATTACCATAGATGATTATAATTAAACTACACTTATCAAAATAATGAATAAAGCACATTTTGTGGTACAGCAGTGTTGATGTTTTTCATATTTATTCGTTCACTAACTAATCTGCCAAATTCAGCAATCTCTAGTGAGTCTCCCAGTTATTAGTGTAAATTACTGAGGGTCTACTCTTATAATAAATAATAATAGCAATTTTAGGAAACAAAGCATTAGCGGTTTAATGTCTAAACATATTTTGGTAGATACTATAAATTAAGAACACAATGAAACATTTTTCATTCAATTAGAATATGTTTCCAGAGGGTTGTAAAGCAATTTAAAAGGCTGCTTATAATGGCTATATCAAAGCACCTGAATTTTAATTCTATTAAAACGTTTCCAAGATGTTCTAAAGAAGAGGGTTACCTACATAATGTGTCATACAAAAGAGAACCTACAACATGAAACCATCTCTAAATCTAAGATGTCTAAAATCTCTTCGATTAATTCATTCATTTTCTTAAATTCTGAAACTGGAACCTATAATGCCGAAGTTCCAGTATGTAGGGGCTAACAATATCAACAAAATCTAGACAGTATATTAATTAATTAATTAATTAAACAAATATCAATTGAGCAACTACTATGCATCTGGTACACTTCTAGACATTAAAGGTATAATCCTGAGCAAAACAGAGCAAATTCTTTGCTTATGTTGTGTTTTGGGTTGAATTTGGAAAGAGACAAATAAAATAAGATACATACCTAAAAGCAGTCTACAGTACTAGTTAGGTTTCTAAATCTACCCTTCTTCTTCCTGAGCATATGTCTACCCTGCATTTCCAGATTTCCCCTGCAGTTAGGTATCACCGTGTAACACATTTCTCAAGAACGTATGGTAAGAGGAAGAACTTGTCTCCTTTCAAGCCTGATCAGAAAAACCTGGAAATGGATATGCTTATGATTGAATTAGTCACACTGACATATATCAATATCCCCTAAGATTATACCCTAGGGAACACCTTAGGGTTACCCAATGACTACAGAGTTTCCCCTGGATCTGGACTTCCATGTTCAATTACTTTGAGGATGAGACATAAATTTCTATCTTCTTTAGGAAACTTAATTATTGTTGGGTCATTTTGTTTCAGCATCACTGGCTCACTCTGATTGATTCAGTACGTCTAATGGTGTTAAAAATGAAGGAGATAAGGTATGTAAGATGGAACATTTATTTCTTTGCAATGTTTGGCAAGTGCTTCATGATCCAACATGGCTTCTCAGTCTCTAACGTTCATGTTTGCATTCGAGCCAAAAAAGAAGGTGAAAGCCACTAAGAGGAGGAGATACTGTCTAAATCCAAAGGTTTGTGGTGATGACTAAATTGAAAACAACTTTGAAGGACTCATATGGGATAAGTCTGCTTGTATACTTTTGACTCAACTATCATCACATGACCTCTTCTGATTTGAGAGTAGATTGGGAAATGCACTTGTATTATAGGCTGGCATTTACATGCAGAAAACTCAGGACTTTTATCAGTAGGAATCAAGGGAAATGTCGTGGAGCCACTAGAAATGGCTCAGGAATTAGGTATGAGAAAATTCCTAATGCTACACAATGTTTAAAGTTGAATCTTGAAAATAATTTGAAATGATCTAGGTAAACAAGAGTCAAAAGTAAGGGTGGTTTAGGTAAAAGGAAAGGCAAGTAGGCAAGAGAGAACTTGGTCCATTTAGGAAACTCTCAAGCCTGCTCTGTATTTCGCATACTCAACAAAACTAAATAATAATAATCATAAAGCAGGGCTCGGAAAATGTGTTAGAATTCGAAAAATAAATTTGAAAGTTATCACAGCATACGTAATTTGGAATTCAAGAATGCTGATTAGATTACAAACTAGAATATGTAGAGAAAGATGTGGGAATATATTCACATGTGGCCCAAAGAAGAGTAGAAAGGAGAAAGAGGAATCTGAGGTGTGGAAAAAAAGAGAGAATACTTATTATAAGGCTACTTAGTATTGCTGTTCTTAATATTAGGAGAATCATCAGAGACATCTTAATACCAAGAAGGAAAAACTTGATCAAGAATAGGGAAACTTGAGTTAAATGCAATAGGAAAATGTTACTGAACCTGTCTTTGAGGCATTTACTGGTAAAGGCTAGCAGAATATGCCAACCCAAAATATGACTCTGGGTTTTCAGAAAATACGACCCAAAAAATGCTTCTTCAGCATTTTGATTATGTCAAGCTGTAGGCACTTGAAAAACAACAAATGGAGGGAGGGGCTTTCTCTGAATTCCCCCTTATTTCCCTAAAACAGACCCAAAAAAGGAGCTCAGTCATCATAATCCGCTTCTGAGGACTTTGTCAATTGGGGTAAATTGATTCTTATCACAAAAGAGGAGACAGAAATTGACATCACACACACATAGACGTGTCACAAACTGTCATATTTTCCATCTATATTTCCAATAGCCCCTTCATCTTACCTAAAAATTATTTACTCTTTCCTAAGAAGCCTACATCCCCTTCCCCTTATCCACCATTAAGATGGTATTTATCCTGAATTCTAAGCCACCTGAGAAGTTTACTCATTTTTCCCTGGGTATTTCCCATGTATACATGAGGGATACATGTTAATACATTTATTTGTTTTTCTCTTGTTAATTTTTCTTTTTCTACTTGGGTCTCAAACAGGAACTCAAAAATGTAGAAAGAAAAATATTTTTCCTCTTCTACATTGGGACTTCCAAAACTTTGCATTCCATGGAATATTTATTAAAAAATAAAATTAAAAAAAAAAGTTTAAAAGGCACTAAACAGAGGTGTGTGGTGAAACTGAATGTGGGTATTGGTCCATAGGAAAACCTCTAGAATCAGACTGTGGTTGAAATCCCAGCACTACCACCACCAGAAAATGATATTTTAGAATAAACACGGTCTCCATGCCTCAGTATCCAACACATAGATTAGCCGTAATAGTGTCAATTTCAAAGACTTATAATAAAGATTAAATTGAATGATAAGTTAAATGATTAAAATTTCAAAATGTAAAAGTGCTGAGGATAATCCTAGGTTCATGGAAATAATATAAGGAGAGCAGAGATGTGATGAGCCCTGGGTGTTATACACAACTAATGAATCTTTGAACATTACATCAAAAATTAATGATGTACTATATGTTGGCTAATTGAATTTAAATTAAAAAAGGAAATAATAAAGGTTAGCTATTAGTTTATTGATGTATATTTTTTGCATGATGTATATTTGTTAAAAATTTTGACAATGAAAGAAGGAATAGAAGAGCAGTTCAAGAGGGCAATGAGTTGATGAGGTTTTTGTTTTATTTAGAGTGGGGCGAGTGATAATATGTTTAAAAGTTGTGGAACAAATTGACTTGTTAAGTGAGAGTAAATGATAACGATGGTTATGATGGCTGACACGGATGTAAGTCTTTAAAAGAAGAAGAGGTCTAGAGGTCTTGAAAATATCTGGCAAACAGATATTATGCATAGATGGTGAAATAAAGTGTCTAAAAATTAGCAGAAAAAGAAATAAATAAAAATAAAAAATTAGAAGAAACCAGCCTTCTTGTTTTCCTCCTCTCTCTTTACAGAAATATACATTCAAATTAAGTTAGTGAATAAAGAGAAAGAGATAAATACAGGAAGAGATAGAGAAAGAAAATAAAGTTTAAAGAGTAAAGGGGCACCTGACTCTTGATCTTGGATCTTGATCTCAGGGTTGTGAGTTCAAGCCCTGTGTTGGACATGGAGCTTACTTAAAAAAAAAAAAAAAGAGAGAAAGAGAGAGAGAGAGAGAGAGAGAGAGAGAGTTTAAAGAGTAAGAAATTTTACGAGCTTCATAATTTATTCCAAGACCCTACGAACTGCTTACTCTCAGCTCCTTACATTATATTTTGGAAGCTTTTTTGATCTAGAGAATAATGAGTACAGTGGCTAAAGGTTGGTATGAGAAAGGTCTTTGGGTATTTTGAGAATGTACTCTTCTACTTTATTATAATGATTGCTTTTTCTAACAGCACAGGGGACTGGACTGTATAATTCCCCTTGTCTTGCTTTTGGTGACCTCCTGTTCAGACCAAATTAGCTCATCTCACATTATATTCAATTATGACTAGGAAACTCTTGTGGTGTGGGGTGGGGGAATTGTTTGTTAATTGTAGTCCATGTATTGTTCTTTAAATGTTTGCAGTAGGGGTGCCTAGGTGGCTCAGTGGGTTAAAGCCTCTGTCTTCAGTTCAGGTCATAATCTCAGGGTCCTGGGATCGAGCCCCGCATCGGGCTCCCTGCTCATCAGGGAGCCTGCTTCCTCCTCTCTCTCTGCCTGCCTCTCTGCCTACTTGTAATCTCTCTTTCTCTGTCAAAATAAATAAATAAAATCTTTAAAAAATAATAAATGTTTGCAGTCAATTTTGAAATAGAGCTCTAATAGCTTTTTAATTTTCTTAGATGCTTGGCTTTTTACGCATAAGGAAATGGGATTCTAAAGAACAGTGTCACTTTTTATTGCCTTTAGAAATATCCCTTTATGGGCGCCTGGGTGGCTCAGTGGGTTAAAGCCTCTGCTTTCGGCTCAGGTCATGATCTCAGGGTCCTGGGATCGAGGCCCGCATCAGGCTCCCTGCTCAGCGGGGAACCTGCTTCCCCCCCTCTCTCTCTGCCTGCCTCTCTGCCTCCTTGTGATCTCTCTCCCTCTGTGAAATAAATAAAATCTTAAAAAAAAAAAAAAGAAATATCCCTTTATCATTCTCCAATCTGCATCCCCCCTCTTCTTGATACTACATGTCAATAAGACGAATATGACTCAAAGCATGAATATACATGACCCATCTTTTAGCACTGAATGATGAAAATATCAAGCTTCAAGATTTTAGAAGACAGATAATAACGCTCTCTGCCATGCAAGAATTATATACATAGAATAAATAAAGTATATATGGTTGACCCTTGAGCATTATGGGGGTTAGAGTCACCAAACTCCTACACTGCTAAATACCTGCATATAACTTATGACGTCCCAGAAACTTAACTACTGGGAGCTGATGTCAAACAGAAGCATTTCCAATAACATAAAGAGTTGATTAACACATATTTTCTATGTTAATGCATATTCTATACTGTATTTTTATAGTAAAGTAAGCAGGAAAAAAGTTATTAAAATCATGAGGAAGAGTAAATAAATTTATTGTACTATACTGTTTTTATTGAAAAAAATTTCTGTATGGTGGACTCATGCAGTTCAAATCCCTGTTATTCTAGGTTTAGTTATATATATGCTTTTAAGAAGGAATAATATTTTTAATGTTTAAAAAAATAAAAATACCAAAGAACAATGAAGAAAACCACACCAGTATTCATAGTGTAAAAATAAATTCACGGAAAGCAATTAAAGACAGATAAAGCTCTAGAAATAGTGTTATGGAAGGCCTTACATGATATACTAAAATCATGAATTAGTACACATGTGAACTTTTCTTTCTCCACATCATTTTCTCATATTCTTTCTTTCAGTCACAGTATCAGTTCTTTAAGTTAGGCCCTTGTTATTTCATGCACAAATTGTTTAAACAACCTTCTTATTCAGTCTCTAGGACTTCAAGCTCTTCCCATTAGCTAGGCCTTGAACATTGTCACCAGATTTATATTCCTAATGCAATTTTTATATTATGTATTGGTTCATAAACCACTTGGTAGCATCCTGAGTTAAACCTGAAACCACTCCCTACACATGGAGGGCAGGAAGAGATGGAAGAAAGAGGCGGACCACTCCAGATTGATAGGTGGCAGTTTTAAAAGCAAGGGAACTTCTTTATGAGGCTTGCTTTGGGTGGCTTCAAGATAAGTAGATAGATATCCACACACACACACACACACCAGAATATTAAAAGTTTATATAGAGGACTTACCTTAGTTCAGTGATACATACCTTCCAGATGGCCTCAGCTCTGCATTACTATCCCAAGGCAGCACAACTGGGGCAGATTCTGAGAATGGGGAAAGTGAGTGAACCCCATAATCTAAGGACAGAAGAGGGGGTGAGGAGCCTCTGACTGCTCAGGTCCAGCTCAGAGGTCAAATGGCAGCTATATCCTCTCAATGACCATCCAACTTTGTCATTACCCCAACAGTGTTTTTCAACAATTTGGTCATCAGTTTAACCATCCAGCCAGCTGACTGTTTATTAGGCAGAACTGAGTCTTGAAGCTTGATATTAAAAATAAAAAAGCCTATAATCTCCTCTGAGAAATTCATAAGTTAATATCTCTTTCTTCCTCCAGGATCAAGTCCAAGTTATCACACTCATATTTAAGCAAGCCCTCTTTACCTAAATTTTAGCGCCAGCATGTTCATCTACATTGATCATCTGTACTTTAGAGACTTTTTCCCTAGGCTACCTCTAATTTGTCCTGCCATTTCTTTTACTTTAAATTCCCCTCCTCCATTTACTGAAATATTGACCTTTAAGAACAAGCTCAAGTAAAAAAAAATAAAAAAAAAAAAGAATAAGCTCAAGTGCCACTTTCGCTTTTAAATCTTCCCTGATCATAATATTCTGAATCACGTTAAAATAATAGCAACACCAATAAATAACTCATAATTATAGGGGATTACTGTGTATATAACACTGCACTAAGAGCTTTATATGGATTATCTTTTTAATACTTGGAAAAACTCATTTATTCACTCAACAAATATTTGTTGAGCACTTACTCTGTAAACTGATCTGAAGTTAGGATGATGTGTGGACATTATAATGAATCAAATAGGCCACTGTACTCATTGAGTATTCCAGACTGGCGACACAAACAAACAAATATCAAGTAACATAATTCTTGATAGTGATAAAATTCTCCGAAAAATAAAAAGAGCAGGCTGTAGTAGGAATAATTAATGTAATTTTTATGCTGGTTTTTTGTCTAAACAACTAAGATGTGTTGTGTGTGTGTAAATTATTTTACATAAAAGTAATGTGCAGTTTTAATTATACACATTAACTACTTCTGTTCTAGAATTAAATTCCTTGAGATGAGAATTCTCATGCTCTGAGTTAATTATCTTTCTTTCCTTCACGTAGCCTAGGCTAGTATCGTGTCCTAAATAAAACTAAGTAGAAAATTAATGCGTAACTTTATTTTTTTACAACTATAATACCAAGACAGATTACAATGAGGCACACAGAAAACACGTTTTCATTTTGTTTTGTAGCATGTTTCCTTTACATAAAAATGCAGATATTCTTTCATGTCCATATGATGAAACTGACTGAAAAATATATCCTATGATATGTAAAAAATGAGATGCATTTAACCAACTTCTGTTTGTTTTAGGTTCTGTAATTTGTAGTAAAATGTGAAATAGCTATAAGTCTTTAATGTTCAGTAGATTTAACCAATATATGTGCTGAAATTTTATTTTATTTTANAACTATAATACCAAGACAGATTACAATGAGGCACGCAGAAAACACGTTTTCATTTTGTTTTGTAGCATGTTTCCTTTACATAAAAATGCAGATATTCTTTCATGTCCATATGATGAAACTGACTGAAAAATATATCCTATGATATGTAAAAAATGAGATGCATTTAACCAACTTCTGTTTGTTTTAGGTTCTGTAATTTGTAGTAAAATGTGAAATAGCTATAAGTCTTTAATGTTCAGTAGATTTAACCAATATATGTGCTGAAATTTTAAAAGGTAAGTGGAGATGTTAAACACTCACATCATCGATTGACCAAGAGATAAATTATTAGAGCTCAATACACATAAACTTAAAACATATGTTGTCACCTTTTGAATGTGCTTACATGCAGCTAAATTTTTACTTTAGTTTAAAATTTATATTTCCTCTCCATCTTCAGTAATAAAGAGTTATAATTTACCTTATCATAAAAATTATAAAAATACATTTGGTCCTTTGATGCTTTATGACTATTAAGGTTTGCTTTGCAATAACAGATTATAAGCAAACTTTCATTTATGAAACTAAATAAAAGTCTTAAATAATTTTTGAAAGAATTCAGGTTTTTTCTCTTATAATTCTTCTTCTCTATCTTTTAGTTTAGCTAATTATCATTTTTCTAAATATGGATTATCTCAATATTTGAATGGTTATCCCCCATAGTTTCTTTATAGCTTTTAACTATGTAGCAACAACATATTGACATTGGAAATACCAGAGTTGTCTTCTTCAATTTTAATACCATTATAGCCTTAAACTAAGACCCAGGGCAATTTTATTATAATGTTTAAAATAATATAACTCTTGTTAAGTAATGACTCAAAATTTTAGTATTACTTTAATGATAATCATACAGACATATAGGTGAAATTTCTTGCAACATTAAAAAATTTTATGATTGTCTTCTTTTAAATTATAATTTTTTGCTTATTACTACTTAGTCTTTGTGATTTATTTTAAATTTTCAAGCTGACTCTTCTAAATGATTTTATAAATACACATATATAAGGATTTCATAGAACATTGATATCATGCTTTGGCTTCCCTGATAACATGAATATTGTAATATCTTTTGATCTTATAGTTATTTAATGTTAAAGTTGCCAGAGTAAATACATCTCCATGTCCGCAGGATCTGGCAAGAGCTTTGAGTTCTCTGTGGTGATCATAGAGGGAGACTACAAAGTTCATTATTGGTTTTGCTGTGGTGCTTCCGATCTCTTTGACCTTGGAAATGATGGGGGAAGGAAGATGATGAAAAAAATAATTTTGTAAAAAAAGAATCAGAGATGGAAAAATGGTCTTATATCTCTGTCAAATGTTAAAGAAACGATTCAAATACATTTAGTACATTCAAGATCTTCCACTTAAAAGTATTTCTTCACAGAACTGTTAACTGTTATTTACAAAAAATAAGTGAATCATAAAGAAATCAGCAAAAACAACAATACAAGCTACTAATTATTGACAATTTACTTTATAAGGCACTATGCTAAGCATTTTAATGTCAGATATTAATTAATCCTTATAACATCTCAATACTGAAAGATCTATGATTTTCTATATTTTACAGAAGTTAAAAAAAGCTCAAGAAAGGTTAGCTATTTTACCAAGTTTCACAGAGCTAAAAGGTAAGTCCACACATAATACCTAATCTTGCGCCTTGAAAAATTGAACATGCTTATTTATATATTTTCAGCAACTCCATCCTTCCTTCCAATCATTGCCTTACACTTCTTTTAAGTTATGGAAGTTCTGGCTTAGACCCCCATTTATATCTCTAATAAGGTCATTTAACTGGGTATTCTACCTTAGCAGACCACTTTCTTTCAATTCAGTCTATTGCTTCTTTAGGTTTGGCAAATTTTAGCCCCACTTACCATTGGTCACAAAGGCTCCCTGACTTGGGCACTACCTCTACATCTCTGAACCCTGTTCTTACTTTTCCTCAGAACACCCTGTTGCTCCAGAATCAGTCCTCCATTGAAGTTAACTATTTGCCGATCAGTATGAGGTGGTTCTTATTTTGATTATCAGTACTTCCATATAGTCCATTTCTTCCTCCCAGTCAATGTGGTTATTTTGTATTATTTTCTCTTTAAAGTTAAACACAAAGCAGGACAAACTCCTATCCTGAACTCTCCTTTATATGTGTAAACTATTTGAATATGTTTGTTTGGTGTTCTACTACCAAACATTTACACTCATGAAGATGACTACAATTTAGTTACCTTTTCTCCCCAGTTTCTAGATGTATGAAGAATATCTTGTCTAGTACAAAATACTTTTATTTTTATTTTTTTGTTCAGTCTCCATAGAAACTCCATTTCAAATAAAAGAATATTCATCCAATTCATTCATTTGGCACATTTAAAAGACATATTCTATAACTTCAGGTTGTTAGAGTTCCATCTCGTTCAGGCTCACTCAATGACCTCTCTTGGCGCTACCTGTTCCAGGACCCTTGGAGATTAATACACACACCTTAGAAGTGTCCTCCAAAGCTCAGGTAGAGGGATGCTTGCTTTGGCCTCCAATGACTGTTGGAGATAATATAGTCTTTCCCATTCCTGAAGTGTAGATGGAACCACAAAAGGTCTGTTAAACGTTCGCTGTCAGTTAGGTGCATACAGATCCTTTGATCTTAGTACAATGACCTTCTGTGCATCCCCTTATTGTATAAAATCTGGGGACTAAGGTCCGGACTTTGTAACTGCACAGGTGGATCATCATCCACCTGACGACTTCAATAGTAAGTCACTCTTAATAAAAATCTGTGCAAACTGTAGAGAGGCATGTTTTACTTTTCAGTCTCAAGTTGCCTTGTCAGTTTGAAGGATACTCTACCATCCCTTTTCCACCTTCTAACGTAGAATTTAAATTATAAGGTAGACATGTTTCATAAATATAATGGGGGGATATTAGGTATTTATCTTAGCATTATGGAAAAACCATAGATAAAACAGCTTAATGTTTAGGATGTCATAGAAGTGAGACTAAACAATATCCAAGAAAGATAGGGTGATCAAGAGCATGGATTCTGTCACAAAGAAGCTCTTTAACTTTGGAAACTTATTTAATCTTTCTGTGCCTAAGTTTACTCAGCTATAAAGTAGAGCTCACAATAGCTCCTATTTTATAATATTGCTTTTAGGACAAATGTATTAACCAATGTAAAGAGCTTAAAGCACTGGGAGTCATTTTATGCCCCTGATAATTGTCAGTTATAATGATAAGGACTAGTATGCAGGAAAGAAAAAAGATCTATGTAGAAGAAGCCTCACCGGAAAAGCACACATATAGAAAAGTTTAGAGTACACTCAGGGAGACAAATTACTTTGGTTGGCAGGATTTGGAGGAGCAATAATGAATGGGGAAAAAATGAAGCTAGAAAGATAAGTAGGGACCAAAGGTGAGGTACTATTTACTGGGCATTATCATTTCATGATATAAGTTACAGGATGAAGTTATTGAAAGATTTTATACAGCAGAATGTGATGGCCAAATGTGCATCTTAGAAACACAAATCTAGTAAGAAGTATATAAAATGGATTGGAGAGAAAAATTTGAAGGGAGAGCTGATGACAGAAACTAAATGTGATAGAGATGATTAGTTAACCTTGGAACTCAATATTTTTAGGATATGAAAAGATAAAATTTGATATGTAGAATGTGTAATTCCTAGGTCCATTTTAAGTACTAAAGGCTTAATTCAGAGTTAATGGTCAATTTATGTTAGCTTATAATTATTATTGTGATGTCTGATAAGTTTAAATAAGAATTATTAATGGTTATGACTTAAATGACTCTGGCATTGAATGATAAGTTTACAAGATGGAAGAGTGAGTTTGGAACAAGAGATGATGACTTAATTTTAGACACATTGTATATGAGATTTCCATGTGATCTGCACAAGCATATGTGTGCAGAAATCAGAGTTCAAGTGAGAAGCCTGGGTATGTGCAATGGGAAGTAGCGGAGGTGTATCCATGACAACCAACAATATATGGGGTACAGGAGAAGCATTGAGAATAAATGAATCCACTTAGGGAGACAGATAGAAATAAGAAAAGAATGAAGAAAAGAGTAAGTACATAACCTTGACATTCACTACTTTTTTTTTGTTGTATGGATGAAGATCAGCCAGGGAGTGAATGGTCAAGAAGATTTGAGGAGAACTAACCATTAGTGGCTTTGAAGGAATTCATTAATTGATAACACTTACAAGTGATTACTAATATGCTAGCTGGTATATGTACTTCATAAGCATTAACTTTTTTAATAACAAAAAAAAAACCCTCCTGTGTAGGTCCTATTATTCATCTTTTTTACAGAGAATAAAACTCAATGCATGGATAGGTTAAATAAAGTGCCCGACATGGGAAAAAATCAAGAAGGGTAGTTGTCACAGCTTGCAGATACCCTTCGACCAGAATTGACATTGGCCCATTGGCTTTGCCAGTTAGAAGGTGTGGCTGTCCTACTGCAGAATGATTGTGGCAGAGGTAGGGGTTGAAGTCAAATTGCAATATGGTAGGAAGTGTTAGGTCAATCAGTAAAGAAGACAATATATATACTTTGTCTAAAATTTAGCAGTTTTTTTTTCTTTAAGCAAAGGTGAATACAAATTCCCATTATCAGAATAAACTACATTTGCTCTCTGATTATTTGAGGATGTGGATTGTACATATGAGATTACTTTCCACAAAGATAATTTTACTATTCAGTCTCTTATTTCTCTCTCTCTCTCTCTCTCTCTCTCTTTTTCCCAGACCAGTTGACTACAGTATCTAGAAATTAAGCTTCAACAAACTTTACATTGCCTAAAGTGTTTCAATATTTGAGTTTGTTTGATGAACCCCCAAATAATTGGATTTTATTGAGTTTAATATGGGCCAAGCGCTATGCCTAATTCTTCATAAGGAATATTTCATTAATCCTCACAAAAGTGTAATTTAACATTATCCATTTTTCTGATGAAAAACCTGAGACCTAAAAGATGCCTAAGGTCACAGACCAGAAAACAATAGAGCTGTTAATTAATCCAAGAGGAAACTCATTCCAGAGCCTGTGCGTTACTCCTCGCTAACCAAAATCTCAAAAGACAGAGTTTATTTTTCCTCATTAATGATTCCAATTGGTGACAGAATCTTAGAGACAGTGAGTTCTAATAGTTATATATATATATATATGACTTAGTTTAATGAATCAAAGGTACATTTTACGTCTCATAATTTTATTTGATCCTATATTCTTGTATTTGAAAAATTTTGAAAGGATGATTTTTACTGCATGCACATCTGGGTTCCTTCTGGTTATGTATGAAGTAAATTTATTTTCAAAATAAAACAATGACACCTGGTCTTGGAATAAAAAATGTATTTGAAAGAAACTCTAAGATTATTTTGTTGTAACAGGTTTGTAAATGAATTCCTATTTTTCTGAAAGATTTTATTGATTTATATATTTTACAGAGAGAGAGAGAGCATGCATGAGCAGAGGGAGGAGAAGAGGGAGAAGAAGAAGTAGGGGGAAAGAATCTTAAGCTCATTCTGTGCTGAGTGTGATCCTCATCCGAGGACCCTAAGATCACATCACAACCTGAGATGAAATCAAAAATGGTGTTCTTAATCAACTGAGCCACACAGGCGCTCCTGTAAATGAGCTTTTAAGTTGCATCTTCCACCTTGTAGAGATTATTAAACTTATTAAATGTTTTCTGTATGCTTTGACTAGATTTGATTAGATTAACACTTAAAATAAATTAATGTCACATTTAACTTTAAGCAATATTTTAAAGAAATAAACAATTTGACTTAACCTGTATATTTTACTAAGTATCGAACTTTTCCTTTAGAGTATTTTCCATTCTTGAAAGACAAAAATGATCAATAATTCAAAATTACCATTATTTTAGGAAAAATTTATTTGGTTTTTAAATTCATTAAATCCATCTTCAATATTATAATAAAATTTGGTATAAAAATTAATTTCTACCACAATCTATATTGTTTTTAATTTTATCAATAGAGAGATATTTGGAAAAGGAAATACTTCTTTCTTGTAGCATTCCAATTACTTAACTGAAAATTGCAATAGACTGGGATTTGGAAAACATGTTTGAGGGCCTGTCATGAGACTACTTAAGAACTTTGTACCCGTCATAGAACCATCTGCCTGCGTTTAATATCCATACATTAGGGGAAGTTTGGTTCAAGGTTTATTCTAATTTAATATTCCATTAGTATACTCACCTAGTTAAAATGCTATGTACGTTTTTGTCAGTGGTTTTGAACTTGGAAAAAGTAGTTTAAAACACCTATGATCATCATTTCCTTTCTCTGATGGAAAATTCAATTAGACTGATAAAAAATAAAATTTTAGTCATAAAAATAAATCATAGAAGTTAATATTGGATATGATATAACCATTGAATCCAGTGATCGTAGGGCAATTCCTATATAAATTGCCTCTTGCTATCATTTTAACTTGCTTGAATATTTTATCTTAGAAATCCTTTTTCAGAGTCATATTTTTTAAAATCATATTTTTTTTTAATCTCTGAAGCAAAAGTAGAGTTCCTGTTCTGTTTGCTTAAAACTTTGAAAGACTTTTTCTTTAATTCGTCCTCAAACTTCAGGGGAAATCAAGTGTCCCCTCATCAAACAAAGACTTTGACTCTTCAACTTAATATTGTGTAGTTCAAACTATGAGTAAACTATCTTAAGGGATTTTTTTCATTTGACCTTGAATGGTAGTTGTGTGTGTGTGTATGTGTGTGTGTGTGTGTGTGTCTGTGTGTGTGTGTGTGTGTGTGTGTGTGAGAGAGAGAGAGAGAGAGAGAGAGAGAGAGACAGCAAGACAGAGAGACAGAAATAGAGACAGAGACAGAATTAAGAATTCTTTGAGATTATGGACATTAAATAAAAATAATTAATTTTATTCTCACAATATCATACATAGTAGGCTTACAACCATCTCAAAAATAAACACCATTTTAATGAATTTAAATACATTTGCTAAATATAATTACCTGTCCACATTTATAGTAGGTATTTCTGGTAAAATTCTCTATTGAGCTAAACAAAACAAAACAAAAAATAAATAAAATAAACAAGACAAAACCTTGGCTAGTTGCCTGAATATTTTTTTTAATAAAGCTGCTGCTGCAAGTCCTGTATCTTTCAATTAATAGATTCTAAAATTTTAAAACATTGGCCACTGCTAAGATACTAAATCTTAACTAGCAGGAACTAATGAACCATATCCCAACAAGTGCCAAAATTATGGAGTGATTGTATATTTTCCATGAGGCATAGATGCAGCATCTTTAAGAACTAAACTTTGGCTTAGTAGGAACTTAGAAATTGAAACTTTCGGAACATTTCCTATTAGTCTTCAGTAAGGTGTGTTATAATGTATCACAAGGGACCAGGGATCATAAGCTGATTTTCACCATGTGTAGTCCTTTTTCCCTTTGTCCTTCACTGAAGCTTATGCTTCCTTTTTTTCTACCTCTGAAGCACTCCTCAGGGGCTAGTTAAACCAAGATAGAACATTCACCTCCTGACTGCTTCAGTCCTTGAGAAGAAACTAACAGAGTTAAGGAAAAGAAAAGGAAGAAAAGAAAAGGATTAAAAAATCCAAAGTTGAAAAGAAAAATCATAGACAATTATCAATAATTCAGTTACTCATAAACTTTGGCACATACAGTTTCAAACCTAAGTGTGAAAATTAAACCTCCATTAAAAGAGGACATTAAACTTATGTAAATTTTTAGTGAATTCGCATTAATGTTTCACAGTGCAATTATAAATTTGCTCTTATTATTTTTTAAAGATTTTATTTATTTATTTGACAGACAGGGTGAGAGAGCACGAGCCGAAGGCAGTCGCTTAGCCAACTGAGCCACCTAGACGCCCCTGCTCTTATATTTCTTCATTCTTAGCAAGAACTCTCTGAATCAATGTTGTCAAAGTCCCCATGTTAAAGATATATTTTCTGTAGTAGAAAGAAATGAGAGAAACTGTTGGTGGTTATATATAAAGCTAAATTACATATTGTTTATCAATTGATATCAAAAGGATATTATTTGCATTAGAATTCAATGTCAATGTTATATCTACACAAAGAGAAAGATGTGACACATTAAGACAAAATTGCTCAAGAGAATTCTCCAAGATCATCCCACTACTTTCCTGCTTTTGTCTGCTTCCGGCAGGAGAGTCTTGACTAGAGTGTCATGTAGGGTCCAAACCATCTAGGTTTAAATAGATAGAGATGTTAATACACAGTTGTAACACTAAATAATTAGTAGGCTTTTTTTTTTCTTTCTCTATTAACAGCTGTTCAAAGACTACCAAAAGAATGACTGGACTGATATTTATAAGAGAAACTATGTCAAGTGTAGTTCCCATACTTTTATATACAAAATATAAAAGATGTATATAGGATTCTCATTTCAGATACTAGTTTTCCTCTCACTTGGTATCTAGTGATAACTAGCAGAGCTAAGGAAATGGTTTGCTCTAGCTGACATTTTCCTTACTTTCCAAATATTGTGACCTGCATCTTTCCCTTAGCTTATTGCTTCAGCACTCAAATTAGCCTGCTTTCATTTTGTTTATACACTTGCTCAAATAATAGCATTTAATAAGAGAGTTTTTATTGATTCATAAGAAATGCTTAATTCCCTCCAATACACTGTAGTCATGCCTGAGTCACCTGTACTTTCTTTCTAATTGGAGAACTCAGTGTCTGAATTTGTGTTTTCTTTGGCAATTCTATTTTTTAAGGACCAGCAATTTTCTGTACAGCAGACAGAGAATTTGAAACCTCTTTGATGTTGAGATAATTCTCTATTCAAAGTAATCAAGGTTTATTAAGTTTTGATATAGCTAGCATATGGATCACTTATATGATCATATGTTAGAATCTTTTCTCCAGAAAATTAAATGAGAAAATATGAAAGTGGACTCTTAGCTATACAGGTGAAGAAATTCTTTTTTCCCTCAGATTTTTTACCTTTATATACTTGGCAAAAATATGGTAGATAACTGACCTCAAAGTACACTAACTGCCATAAACTTCCTGTCTGTAGTTCTGGGTGCTATAAGATCCTGAGGAAAATAACCTAAAGGTTCTCATGTAAGAGATGAGCTTCTAGGGGCGCTTGGGTGGCTCAGTCGGTTAAGCATCTGCCTTTGGCTCAGGTCCTGATCTCAGGGTCCCAGGACTGAGCCCTTCGGCAGGCTCCCTGCTCAGTGGGGAGCCTGCTTCTACCTCTCCCCTTGCCTTCTACTCCCCCCGCTTGCAATCTATCTCTCTCTCTCTCAAATAAATAAATAAAATCTTTAAAAAAAGATAAAATGAAATGAAAAAAGAGATGAGTTTTTAGATTCTAAATTCCAGTTCTATCACTTTTCACCATATGTGAGCTTAGACAAATTATCTAAGATTTCTAAGTCTAGTCAAAATCCATTTCAACAGAAAGAAAAGAAAATACATGTCGACAAATGTGAAAGAAAAATTATGTGGTTAAGAATATGTAGAGAATCAAACTAAGAAGTTTTTTTTTTTAATTTTATTTATTTATTTGACAGAGAGATCGCAAGTAGGCTGAGAGGCAGGCAGAGAGAGAGGAGGAAACAGGCTCCCTGCAGAGCAGGCAGCCCGATGTGGACCTCCATCCCAGGACCCTGAGATCATGACCTGAGCTGAAGGCAGAGGCTTTAACCCACTGAGCCACCCAGGTGCCCAACACTAAGTTTTTAAAAGGTGCTAGAATCGTATTTTTCTGATTTGATGAAAAAAATGGAGTTTCAGGTATAAAGAAACTGCTATGTGTTGAGAATAGGTTATAAATGAAATAATCCCTTTATAAGTTACAAAATGATAAAAACTTCCAAAGAAAGGATAAAACCTGTATACAAAAAATAAACATCCCAAAAAATTTTCAACTGTAACATGGGATGTTCAAAAATAATAAATTAAGGTCTTTATATTTAGGATATAAAAAACAAAACTGAAAAACTTTTAAATTTATATCCAGCTCTCTATTTTGAGTTCTTAAATGCTCAATGTTAAATTTAAAATTATATCTTATTATAAATATAAATTTAAGATATTTCAAACACTTGTTTAACCAAATACTTAGTGAAGAAACCATTAAGATGTAAAAATTGGTTCAGAGTGAGTACAAAAAGCATGTATATATGCAATCAGGAATCTGAAATTAATTTGTTTTCTAAATGCAAAATTAGATTCTTTTTGTATTGGAAGGTGATCAATTGTACCTCTAATAGACAAATTTGTATTTCAACAGAAAATAATAATGTGCATTTGTTATTCATTTTCTTCATCTTACAAAATAGTAAAATAACCATGAGAGGCAAAGACTCTACGCATTAATATAACCTTTCTGGGTTATAGTGTTTCAATGAAAAAGCACTTTTTAGTCTATGTCAGTCCTTCTCAAGGGTTTAAATTAAATGACATCCTCAGACATGGAAAGATTCTGAATATTTACTGTGAATAATTATCTCTGAATAATTATCTGTGCACATTTTTTTAAATACAGAAATCATTATGGTGAAATACACAGAATTAAAGTAAAAATTTTGTATGTAAATTGGATGTCTGGTTAACTTAAGATACTCTGTTGATGAGATAAATGGGAACATTACATATGTTGTCTACTGCTTAATATTCTTCCACTTCCATTTCTACTAACAGCACCTCTGTTTGCCTGTAGGGGACATATACCTCAAATTTAGGCAATGTTTTGATAGTGGAATTAATACATTTATGTATGAGTTAGTGTATTAATTAGGGAAATGCAGTAAATACACATGGTAAATAAATACGTTTAGTAAACTTAGAAAAATATGGTGCACAGCTAGTAGATGTAAAAATGAAGAAACCCTAATTGATTGAATGTATGTCACAGAGGAAAGAAAACAAGCAAAAAATAGCCAGCAAAACATAAATGAGTCCAAGTATAATAGAAACTAAAATATATATAATTAGATTATATTCTTCCCCTAAAAAGTGTTTAAATCAACTAAATAATAATAATAATAACATATGCTGTTACAGGAAACACTTAAATTATAAGGGCACAGAGAATTTTAGAAAAGTGAGGGTGGATTATATAAATTATGATTCGGTGGTTTAATAGGTTATTATACAGTCATAGGACATAATTTGTGGTAAATCCACCATTCCAGGTGAACAGATTAGAAAAAATACTTGGAGATATCATTGATGCACATAGCCAAGTCAACAAAAAATACTATTAACACTACCTCAACATGCAGAGAGAACACAATCACTTACCAATATTCTCCCACTACTTCCCTGAACTAAGTCACCATTATCTCTCATCTGAATTATTTCAACATCCTCCTAAATGGTTTCCATAATGGCTGATGGTGATCTTTTCAAAATAAAGTCAGCTGCTTGTATTCCTGTACTCCAAACTGAAAAAGTTCTTCATTGAAAACAGTTATAGCCTCATAAGTCATTTTAAGAATTTTGACTTTTCTCTTGGACTGGACACATGTGGATGGATTTCAAGCTTTGGAGCATGAACAATTAAAATAAATTTCCCATCAGTTAGACTCCATATGACACATTGAAGTTGCTCAGTAAATAGTAACCGAATAAAGGAAAGAACAAGGAATGATGACATGTTTTTTTCTCAGACTAGAGAGAGCAGACATGCTAAAGGATATAAGCAATATTAAATGCAATTAATTCTACCTTTAAAATTGATGTCAAAATTAGAGAGTGCATATTTTTTTCAAGCACATATGAAACCTTTCAAAACATAATAGCATAATAATCTTTTTTTTAAATAGATTTTATTTATTTATTTGAGAGAGAGAGCATGAGCAGGAGGGGCAGAGGGACAAGCAGACTCCCCTCTGAGCAGAGAGTGCACCATGGGGCTGAATCCCAGGACAATACAACGGATCATGACCAGAGCTGAAGGTGGATGCTTAACTGTCTGAGTCACCCAGGCACCCCAATAGCGTAATATTTAAAGGCAGTAGCAAATACATTCCACACCAAATCAGCATCAAATATGCCATATTCTGTGTCAACAATGCAATAAATTTGATTTTTTTTTTTTTTGAGGGACACAAGCAGGAAAGTTTATTAAAGAGAAAGTGTTACAGGATTCCTTCTCCTTTAGAGCCCGCAGCTCTTGGTCACGCAGTTTTGAAGAATGAAGAGGTAGACTAGACGAAAAGTGGTGGGCAGCAAAGTTTATTGAGCAATAGTAAAGTTTATTTTTGTTTATTTTTATTTTCATTATGTTCAGTTAGCCAGCATACAGTACATCGTAAGTTTTTGATGTAGTGTTCAATGATTCATTAGTTGTGTATAATACCCAGTGCTAATCACAATAAATTTGATTTTAAAATATGTCTTAGTCCTCTAATACTTGGATAAGAATAATATTGTGATAATTTATAGATGACAAAAAATTGTAATGCTGCTATGAAAGAAATTGTCAATAGTCTAAGATGGATGATAAAGAAAATATAAATACTAAAAATTATTAGATATACCTGAAATGCTTCTTAAAGGTAATTATATACATACATGATTTATATTATTTAAAATAAGCAAGCAAAAATATAAAACTAAAACCACAAAGTAGAAAACAAAGTAAAATAAAACAAAATACAGATTAGAATAGAAATTAATAAAATTGATATTCTAAATGAAGGTCTCATTCTTAGAAAAGATTCATGAAGTGGATGAATATCTGACAAAACTTATCACAGACAAAATTGAGATAGCACACACACATATATACACATTATTAAAAACAATCAAATGTAAATAGTAAAAAATAAAACAGAAATTTCAATATCATCAAAGAGCACTGACAAAATTCATGGCAAAACATTTTTAAGTTTAAATTAAACACATTTTTTAAAACAAATATAAACTGGCATAATTGGCTCACGAAGAAGCATTAATGTCTATTATCAAAAAGACAAGAGATAAATGCTGGCAAGGATGAGGAGAAAAGGGAACCCTTGTATATTGTTGGTGGAATTATAGATATACCCACTATAGAAAACAGTATGGAGATTCCTCAAAAAATTAAAAATACAACGTATGATCTAAAACTCCCAGTTATAGTATATATCTGAAAGAAATAAAAATAACATCACTATCCTGAAGAGATAGCTGGACTCTCATGTTAATTGCAGTATTATTCACAAAAGCTAAGACATGGAAACAACTTGTATCTGTCATCAGATGATGAATAAAGGAACTGTGGAAACTGTTTTTTATACACATTCAGATATACAGAGATATATTCATATTTATATATGAATAGATATATGTGGGAATATATACATATATATTTATATATATAATATCATGTGTTTATAAATGTGGAATCTAAATAAATATCAAACACCTACAAACAGAGAGTAGACTGGTGGGTGCCAGGGATAAGGGGTAGGGAAATGGGGAGATACTGGTTAAAGGGAACAAACTTTCACTTATAAGATGAATAAATTCTGGGGATCTAATGTATAGCATGGTGACTACGGTTTGTAATACTGTATTGTTTGCTTGCAAGTTGCTATGAGAGTAGAGTTTCAATGGTCTCACTATGACGACAGCAACAAAATGGTAATCGAGTGAGGAAAAGGATGTATTGCAGTAAATATTTCACAATACATATATGGATCAAATCATCACATTAAGCACTTTAAACTTACACAATGCTATATACCTCACTGTAGCTGAAGAAAAAAAGAGAAGCTTAGGTAAGTTTTGAAAACAATATTCAATGAAAAATAAAACTGAAAACGACAGTTATAGTTTTTGTACATTTTAAAACCACACAAACAAAGCAGTACTAATATTTAGGGATGCACACATTTACTTTTAAAAATATACCTGAGAAAGATATATAGCAGCTACACCACCAGAAGTGATGACATTTGGGCAGGAACAGAAATGTATGAGACCACAGAGGTGAAATGGGGCTTGGGACATCAACTGCATAACTAAAATATGAGTCTTAAAAATGCTAATTTTAAAATATATATATAGAGAAAACTCAAAATGGATGAAAGACCTCAAGGTGACACAGGAATCCATCAAAATCCTAGAGGAGAACATAGATAGCAACTTCAACCTTGGCCACAGCAATCTCTTGCTAGACATGTCTCCAAAAGGAAAGGGAACAAAAGCAAAAATGAATTTTTGGGACTTCATCAAGATGACAAGCTTCTGCACAGCAAAGGAAATAGTCAACAAAACAAAAAGGTAACCCACAGAATGGGAGAAGATATTCACAAATGACACTGCAAAGGACTGATATCAAAGATCTATAAAGAACTTTTCAAACTCAACACCCCAAAAAGCAAATAATCCAGCCAAGAAATGGGCAGAAGATATGAACAGACATTTCTACAAAGAAGACATACAAATGGCCAACAGATACATGAAAAAATATTCCACATCACTTGGCATCAGGGAAATACAAATCAAAACCACAATGAGATACCACCTCACACCAATCAGAATGGCTACAATTAACAAGATAGGAAACAACAAGAAACGAGAAAGAGGAACCCTCTTACAGTGTTAGTGGGAATCCAAGCTGGTACAGCCATTCTGGAAACAGTATGGAGGTTCCTCAGGAAGTTAAAAATAGAGCTATCCTATGACACAGCAATTGCACTACTGGTTATTTACCCAAAAGATACAAATGTAGTGATCTGAAGGGGCATCCCCCGCACCATGTTTATAGCAGCAATGCCCACAATAGCCAAATAGTGGAAAGAGCCTAGATGTCCATTGACAGGGGAATAGATAAGGAAGATGTGGCATATATATATATATATATATATATACACACATATATATATATGTATATATACACAATGGAATATTACTCAACCATCAGAAAGGATGAATACCATTTACATCCATGTGGATGGAACTGGAGGGTATTACGCTGAGAGAAATAAGTCAATCAGAGAAAGACAATTATCATATGGTTTCACTCATATGTAGATATAAGAAACAGCACAGAGGATCATAAGAGAAGGGAGGGAAAACAGAATGGGAAGTCATCAGAGAAGGAGAAATACCAGGAAAGACTCTTAACTATAGGAAACAAACTGAGGGTTGTGAAAGGGGAGGTGGGTGGGAGGATAGGGCAACTGGGTGATTGATGGGCACTAAGGAGGGCACATGAAGTGATGAGCAGTGGGTGTTACATGGAACTGATAAATTATAGAACCCTCAATCTAAAACTAAAGTTGGCTGATTGAATTTAAGTAAAAAACCAAAATATTTATAGAGAGAGATGCTGAGTGTATGTGTATATTGTTTTATACTTCAGTTTCCTGTTGGATTGGAATATTTCACAATTAAAAATAAAACATTTAAATGAAGCAATTAAATTTTTGATAAGTAATATGTAGCAAGAAGTGGGTTTTAATGCCTGTTGCTGCATTTTTCCTTTCTGAGAACTTATGGAAAGTCATTTATTTGCTCTCCTATTTCTTCACTTGGGAATGGGATCATACCAGTCAAGACAGAAAAAAAAAATATAGGTAATTGAAAAATCACATTTTATAATGTATGCAGAAACTTTTGTAACCTGTATATTTATCACAGTCTAGATGGTTTTATGATTTTTTTTGAGATGAGTACAATGATTGCAAGCAGTATTTCATTATATTCTTTTTACCCATTGCCAGGTTATGTTCAGGTTCAATTCCAGAACAGGTGGAATCTGCAAAATCTGACTTTCAGCTTTATTTTATAAAACATGTACACCATATACCATATGTATATATATTTTTTATGTGTATGTATCTTAAGCATGGGTGTGGAGGTGAAGCTTTAAAATTAATCTTCCTACATTACTCTCAAAAGCTGTATGTATATAATATTTCAGAACATGTATTTAGTTGATGCAAATCTGAGAAGCGAGGTTAAACTGACGTGCATAGGTCAAAATGTGAAGAGATGGAGAGGAGTAGGTTAGGAAAGTACAGGGATATCCCTAAATGGGAATGTAGCAGAAAAAACCACAAGCTATTTCTGAGAAGTAAGAGAAGATCTCATGGAGAAATTAATTCTCTGTGGTAAATATTTAAGGGCAGAGTGAACAGGAAGTGCAATTACAGAGTGCATTGTCTGACTTTGACAAACAAGAGGCAAGAAGCCCTTGAGCCGGGTGTCATTGAATGGAAAGACGCTGGTCAAATGGCTTCTGTACTGGGCTTTCTAAATAGTTTATGACAATTGACTCTGTGTGCTTTGTAATTGGGCCTGATGGCTCTGTAATTACTTTGTCTCAACAAACACTAAAATTGTGAATAGGTTTTATTTTTTCATTTGTGTTTTTCTTGCCAGTTCCTCCTTTGGGACCTGTAGCTGTAGCAACTTGATGACAATGTGTTTGTGGGAGAAGAATGTGTCCAGTGATTGTTTATCTTTCTTATTTCTGTTTTATTCAGCTTTGCTGCATAGGCATTGTGCTTCACATTCCAATTCCCTAGGAAGACAGTAATGTCTTTACTGAATTTACCTTTTGTTACCTAGCTATTGGAGATTAATGTTGAGGGAATCTGATGTCAACTCTGCCTGGGAAGAAAAGGGTTCGACCAAAAAGCAGAGAGTCTTTAGAGACAAGAAAGGGCCTGGCTTTCAGTTGTTTGAAGCTTGTTAGATCAGCATGATTTATGTTGCTGCCCATGCTGCACGGCTTGTTCTGTGTATATATTTTTATGTCTTTGTGCAAACTAACTTCTAATGATGCTGTGCATTCCTGTCCTATCCTTTCTGTATCCTGCACTAAGATCCTACCTCACATCACAGTTCTGCCTGTGAGCCGATGACTTATTACTCACAGACAGGGTCAGCTCTGTCCTAGGCTTCAGGACATGCATTGATGATTTTTAAATTAAGACATAAAAATCACAGAGTGAGACTTCCTACTGACCACAGTCATTTTCTAGGGGATATGATTATTTGAACTTTGGTGATCCCAGAAAGTTCTATGCCATGCCAAATTATATCTATGTGTTTTCATTTCTTTTCCATGGGATCAATATAAAAACTTTCTATTTTGTATGATTGACATCATAATAAAACAAACATAATTGCTCTGAATTAAAGTAGGATTTCCTGGTAATTCAGAACAGCTTTGATTACTGTAATTCGCACCTTATAATTTTTTATATAACATGTAGTAACAAATTAATTGACTTCAACTTAGACAAAAGTATATGATCAGATTTTTTCCCCACCTTTCATTATAGACTGTTGAATTTTTGCCAACATAATCCTAAGCAATAGATAGAGAAATCACCTGGTGAGCTTGCCAAAACCAAATAAGATTCAGTATGCATGCAATTGGGACTGAGAATTTACTAAACTCCTAGGTGTTTATTACTGAGGTAAAAACCCCAGGTGTTAATTACCACAGGGGGTCTGCAGACAGTATTTTGAGAAATACAGGCAAGAATTTCTGCCTACATAGGGATTCTCTTGATTTTAATATAAAGCACAGTAACGACTTCCATTAGTTATAACTCTAGGACAAACTAACAGTAGTGAATATATAATCTATATAATATTCTAGTCCACCTTAACAGGATTCAATGTAGGTTCTCGTTGATGATGTTGAACCTTTATTTAACAGTCCCCTATCAACAAACAGAAATAATTTAATGTTTCACCAAAGGACTAGAATAATATAGAGTATACTTTATCTGCTCTGCTGTCAGTATTGCTTCTCTCCAATCTAATAGTGTTGAGTTGGGCCATATTTATTAACATTTATCCAGCCAAAGATAGATATAACCTGTATAAGAGCAATGGGACCACAGAGCCTCGTAGAGCTGTAAGATGAAGGAGAATCATCCAATGGGAAAGGGCAAGGTGTTTGGCTAAAATAAATCAAAGAAATATAATCTTTCCCTGAGAAACAGGCACCCTGACAAATAGGAACTGACTGCAGATAGAAAGGAGGCACCCTAACAAGGTAACAGAGTTTAGCAACTGGAGACGCAAAAGCAGTTATTATTTATGGACGTTTTTATTATTAAATCTACAAATGCTGGAAATGAACATCAAAGTTGACTAACAACAGGCAACAAATTCCCAGCTCCTAGGACAGCTGACCAGTTAATCTAGTCAGAGCCCTGGTGTCCTAACAGAGAGAGGAGAGGGGTGCATGCAACCCGGACACAATAGCCTCCAAACCCAAGGGTTTCTGATGGCAAATCCCATGCTCTTTAAAATCCCTCCAGTTATAACCATGGTAGGGAACATGAGTCCCAGAAAACAAGGCAGACCTTCAATAGAAGGGGGAGATTGTCTTTCTTAAAGATACCCTATCTCCAAATAACAAAAACGTGTACATATTTTGGTCAGACCAGTTGATAAGGGATCATTCTGAAAGGAGTGGAGAAAAGACAGATTAACAACTACACTTGTTGTTATGGAAATGCATTTTCATGTGGTTAAAATGACAGGGCTATTCCACAGTTTAATTTTGGCTTTCATCATTACATCAGTTTGAACTTACAGAGTCACATCTTGTTCAGAAGTGATTATATAAATTCACTGTGTAAATTAAATTTCTGATAAACTTACCATTACCTTTAAAAATTTTTTTTTAACCTTTGAAAATGGCTGTACTATTTGTCAATAAGTTCAATACCCCATTTTTCCCACCACTACTACAAAAGAGCATTGTTTCTGCAGATACAGTGAATGAAGTGGTTGCCTTGGTAATTTTTAGGTGCTAAAGCATACCCAAAATGCATCTCTTTAATTCTAAAATTTTAGGTATACAAGATACTGCCATCTTGGGGGGTGGGTGTAGGGTCATGGGAACTGAAATACACTGAGAGATTAAACACATTTACCTCATTTTATATTTATTTAGAGGCATAGGCTTATTCTAAATCATTAGTTCACACTACCTCTTCTCCAGCTTGTTTAGATATTCTTATAAATGAATGAAAATAACTAAAATGTACTGAGGAGTGAATACAGTAATAGCTCCTCAAAACAAGTTTTTTACCAAGTTTATAAATAATGAGACTGAGAAAAAAATAGTCAAAGTGACTTTGCCATGTCACATGACTAGAAATCAGCAGAACTGTGGTGTCCTCAGGCTCCACCAAAGACCAGTCCTCAGGCTCCATCAAAGTCCTGCACTCAATTCCCATGGTAAGTAGAATTCTAAAATGGCACCCTGCACAGTCCCTGGGACTATGAATTGTACAGATTTTACTCCCTTGATTAGGTTATATTATATAGCACAGTTGACCTTCAGATAGGAAGATTATTTGGATAACCTAAGCTATTCACATGAACCCTTAAAACAGTTTTCTCCAGTTGGTCACAGAGAGGAAGTCAGAAAGACATACCTTGCCTAGATTGGAACAAAGCTGGCATCTTGGTTCCAAATTGCTGATGATGAGAGGCAGCTTCTAGGAGCTAAAAGCAATCATCACCCAACAGCTCTCAGGGAAATGGGGACCTCAGTCCTACAACCACAAATGATTTCTTGATTTCTTGATTTCTGCTAAGCATAAAAGTAAACTTGGAGGTGAATTTTTCTCTAGATCCTCCATACAAAAGCCCAGCCTGGATAGCCTCTTGAGTTCAGGTCTGAACTCTGAGTTAGTTTTCTAAGAAAACTGAGCAAGGTCCTGCCAGACTTTTGACCTATAAAACTGTAAGCTAGTCAATGGCTATTGTTAAGTTTGTAGTCCTTTGTTACACAGCAATTAACAACTAACCATCCCCTGTCTGCTGCCTCTCTGGGAGGAAACTCCACTCATTTTGTATTTAATGCTGATCCCTGTGCAAGGTTCTAGAGATATAAAAGAATCAGTTTGAGTAGTTTTATTGTCAGTGTGAATCAATTTACTTAGTGTCAAAGATAGTCAAGAGTAGGACAACATACTTATTTTAGTAAATACATTCTTTGAAAAAAAATTTAAGCCAACTATCAAAAGCCTTTGAATATATCTCCACTTTGCTTTTATCTATATCTGTATAATCCTATGTTAAGAATATAACTCTCTCTCAATGTTGGCACCAATGCCATTGAAAATCCCATTTCATTGGCTGGTTATTCCAGAAAAATCTGTGGTACCCTTAGGGAATGATCTAAATTTTCCTTTGTCTACAAATTTAGGGTTTTCGAGACTTCTTTCCTTACCATCTGCTTATGTTTGTTATTTATTAAATAACAAGAAAATCATGAAATACATCCAATTCTTGCATCATTGGTTAATAAGATATCTTCATTTTGGCACAGTCTGGTCAAATTTTACCTCCAAGTAAATTAGTAGGAATGGCTTTGTCTAATACCTTTGTTATGACATGTGCTAATGTTATTCTTTACTTTCTTCTTTTTTATTTTTACTGTGCATGCAGATTAATATCCATTGAAGTATAAAATATTAATTAATATTTAAGAGTGAATAATTAAGTTCCAATGTCTTATATTTACTGATAACAATTAGATGAAAATTATTATCGATAATATGAAAGCATAGAAAGTTTTGTATGAAAATAATATTACTCCAATCTCCCATGGTAAATTATGGAGTTGATCCTGAGTTATTAGCAAATCTGCTTTCTAGCAGGAAAAATAACAGTACTGTCATTATTAACAACTTTCATATTGTAATTATTGCAAAAATTTGAGGCATCTCAATTAGGAAGATACCCTGGAGCAAGTTTATTATAGGCAACAAAAATGAAAAAAACAGAATAAATTCAATTGATTGAACTTCTTTCTTAAGGGACTTGAAATTTTCCTGAAGTCCATATAAATTCTAAAAGGGAAAAACCAATTAGTATTAATTAAATATTCTGTTATGGTTTATTGTGGTAAAAATATGAATATAAGCTCAATTATGACATATAGACAACTATATTGAACTAAGCCTCATGAATAATTTTATAGCTGAAAAGAACTTGAAGATCTTTTAATTCACCTGTATAAGTCTCAAGATGGGGAAATAAGTCCCTAGTGTCAAACAAGTCAAAAATAATAAATATATGTTGGGTAAAGTCTGGATAAATATGTGATCATCCTATTATTTGATGCTTATCCAATAGACCTTCAATCATTCCCATTTCAGGGAAATCAAAGCTCCCCTCTGTCCATGCTCTTCCTCAGAACCTGTCCACTCCAATGACTTCAAAAGAGATCGCTTTGTCTCTAACAACCAAATCAATATTTTCAGCCCTGACCTCACATACAACTCCAGATCAATATTTTCTACTATTTCTGCAATGTCTTCAGCTATTTGCTTTTCCCTCATTTTAAACTCATGGTATTTAAAATTGAAGTTTTCAAAACTATATATTCACATTTTATGAAACTTGGCGCACCATTATAAATGAATAAACACTTGCAGGTCGTGTGTTTGTATGTTTGACTTATTTAAAGCAGAAATCTCGGTCAGAAATTCAACTCTGGAATCTGTTTCTCAGAAGTAAAATTTCTTTATGGCAGAACTACCAGCAGTATTTTGGAGAAATGTAAAGACTTGTTCCATTTTTAGAATTGTACCTATGCTTTTTTTTAAAAAAAAAAAAAACTGGATCTAGAAAGTGAAGTCAAAAGCAGCAGTTATTTCAATATATATATTTTTAAAGTAGGAGACTGACTTTTTATATTCCCTAAGGCTAACTCTTCTGATCTTCAAGAACCTCTCTCATTCCTTAGAGCTGAAACACATGTCAATTCCTCTTTGGGACTTAGAACCACTCCATACTTTGCTATATTACAAAAGACCTGTGCTCACCATTCAATTAGCACACTTAGAACATTGTCTTTTTACTCTACTCTATTGTGTATTCACCATGGAAAAGGACTCTGAATTCTCACTAACACAGTGAATTACACTATAAATTATTATTCAAATGCTGTTTTGGTTGTGATGCAATTTCTGAACTGAAAAAGAGTTTTAAATGGTAACATGAGTTTTGCCTGCATCACTTTCACTTTTTCTACTCCCCATTCCTTATAGAACTGACTGTTCAAATCTACACCATGGTTAGAGGTCTTTTCTTTCATTAATTTAATAATTGATTTTCAAGGCCCATTTTAGGGCAAATTGCTGTGACAGACTCCATGTGGTAAAGAAGATGAATAGGGTATGGTCTCCTCCCTCGGGGCATTTGCAGTCTAATGCGGAGGTCAACCAACTAAAGCCTGTGGGCCAAATTCAGTCCACCACCTATTTTTGTATATTATTGTTTTTTAATTGAAATACAGCCATGGTGCTTAAGTTATAAATTGTCTGGGGGTACTTGTGCATACCACAATGACAGAGTTGAATATTTGTAACAAAGTTAGAATGGCCCGAAAAACCTAGCATGTTTATTACTTAGACTTTTGTAGGAAAAGTTTACCAATTGCTGGTTAAGTAGATCTTATAGACTGAAATATAAGAAGAAGCAAAATGTTAAAACTGGCCTTGGAAATGTGATGAAAGGTATAATTTAATTAAAACTGCATGAGTAAAGGAAAAGTCTGTGAACAACAATTTATGTGGACTCTGTGAAACAAGTAAGCATTAAAAAAAAAAAAGGAAATGAAGAGTGAGCATCGGTTGCTAACAGTTTTGAAGTGCTATCAAAGATAAAGTACATACCTCCATAAAATGCACACGGAATTATGGCACAGCAGTGAAGGAAGATTTCCAGGCAATTATGAAAGGGTTTTCATGGTATTAAAGGTTCCAGTCCTAGATGTTGTTAATGTGATTATATAAATCTTTTCTTATAGCCTCATCAAATACATGCTGGATCTTATTTATCGTTACAGATTAGCTCACCAATTAAAATCAACATCTACATTTTTATTTACAAAAATAAGAGTTTATACTAACAAAACTCTATGATGTATATGCCTTCGGACTTCCTAGATATCAACTTAATACATTTAAATAAAGCATTTTAATAAATCTGCATGAAATATCGTAACACAATTATGGAGGGAGAAAAGAAAAAAACCTAATTAGTGAGATGTCTTGGGTGTGTAGATATTTATGGGTAATAATGATACTAAATATTCATAAAGTTCAAGGATTCAAACATATTTGTTGGAATCATACACTGAAGTTAGTATTCTCACTTTTATTTAATTACCATTATCATTGTTCTTTTACTTAGCATATCTCCTCCATTTTATAATCTTACATGATATCCTTCAGATTAACATTAAATATTTTAACTCAAATTGTCTCCTAACTTGTTCTCTGATTTTCACATTACTTTTATTTTATTTTATTTTATTTTAGATTTTATTTATTTATTTGACACACAGAGAGATCAGATCACAAGTAGGCAGAGAGGTAGGCAGAGAGAGAGGAGGAAGCAGGCTCCCTGCCGAGCAGAGAGCCTGATGCGGGCCTCGATCCCAGGACCCTGAGATCATGACCTGAGCTGAAGGCAGAGGCTTTGACCCACTGAGCCACCCAGGCGCCCTTCACATTACTTTTAATCTTATGTTCATTTATTTCTTAGTAACTAAGGCAGAAATTATATGAATTATGTTTTATTTATGGATTGGGCACTAATCAACAATTCTATAACATTATGTTAAGCAATAGTTTAAAAACAAGAATAGGCTACTTGTCTTACCAGGAACATACTGTCTTGGTAATATAATTGAAAATTATAAAAAAGAATGGAAAAATCTCACCATAAAAATGTCATAATACATTTTGAAAATGAAAGATACATGATATTAAAGAAAGTATAACTTCCATGTAAAAGTATCCTAGAATGTTAAAATATTTATATGATCTTGAGAGAAGGTTAAGACATGTAGGTCTCATATGTCAATCATAGTTCTCATGCATTCGAGATAATCTTAGAATACTCAGGGTTTTTTTGCTCCAATCCAAGTGAGTAATATGAAAACAAACCTTTGATAAGAATTACGCTATTATCCCGGCATTGAGCTCATTTAGGTTCATTGGGGACAACAAATAATGCTATCTAATTAATTAGAATGACAGGAAACTGCATGACACATTTCTTATGGCTGGCTGGTTTAACATTCTAAAACCCTCCTGTTGATTAGAACTTGCATGTTTTAAATAGAAAAGGATGTTAGACATCCCATCTGTTGTGAAGCAGAGTTTCAGGAAAAAAATAAAAAATAAAAAAGGTACACTCAAGTCGTGATAAATTCAAGTCAGTAGAACAAGACAAATGTAACATGTTATCTGATACACAACATAGCAGGCTAACTAATTGTTTCCAAAATTATTTTGTTTTCCATCAAGCTATAATTAAGGAAAATAACTATTCGAAATCTTGGCATTGTAACACTATTTCTCATATTGCAGAACACCTAGTTCAAGTTCAGATGTTTTCTTCCTTGTTGTGTATGTGTGTGTAATAGGCACAGTTGAAGAAACACTGTTGTTTTACCCTCAGCACATTATGCTATAACATAGACTATTACTCAGACTTTCATTCCCAATTATACTTATATTCTGAAAGAAATTTGTTAGAAAGTATACACTTAAAATACACAATTCTATTTCATGGCTAAAAACACTAATGGAAAAATCACGTACTTTTTTATATTTCACATATATTTGAAAAGTATATGAATGGAAACTGAATGAATGTATTTAAGTCCATCTGAATTAGGCTGAAACTAGATTTACAATACAAGACTGTATGATATCACATGCAGTCTTCTATAAAATATGAATGTGTAGTTATGCTAGTTGATAAATGTTTGGCCTAAAGAAGAATTGAACCAAAATCCACAGTTATTTGCCAAAGCAGAATTAGCTGGTGCTCTGGGAGGACGATCTATAATGCCTATAAAACTCTCAAACCTATAGAATTACTTTCTCTTTCTTTCTTTCTTTCTTTCTTTCTTTCTTTCTTTCTGTCTGTCTTTCTTTCTTTCTCTCAAATATTTTATTTATTTATTTGACAGAGAGAGAGAGACAGCCAGAGAGGGAACACAAGCAGGGGGATGGGCAGAGGGAGAACCAGGCCTCCAGCTGAGCAGGGAGACAGATGCTGGCTCAATCCCATGACCTGAGCCGAAGGCAGGCACTTAACCAAGTGAGCCACCCAGGCACCCCTAGAATTATTTTAAAAATAACTATTGCAAACTAAAATCAAAATTAAAAACAAAACAAAACAAAAAAAACTTTTTTTTAACTTTTTTTTTTAATTGTAAGTCTACTGGAAATACCTTTCTTTAGTTTGAAAATGGAAAGCACAAGCTATTCAACATTGGATTGTTTAATCCATGACTAATTTCTAAGTCATATGCAAAGCAGAAATTAGGACCACTAGATGGATCAAGGACAGAAGCTGAGAAGAAATTTATCCTGGAATATAATGAAAGAGGAATCATGCCAAGTAATTGCCACTAGCAAAATTTCAGCTCATCAAGGCAAATCTACCAAATGCTATACTTATCTAGAGATAAGTAGAGATGAAAATGAGATATCATCAACCAGGTAATGGAACTAGATTAGAAGGCCAAGATGTAAGTCATGGGTGTTCAAAAAAGGAAATCTTATTTTGAAAGCGTAAAGATAAGAGGCAGAGCAAAAAAAAAAAAAAAATCAACAAGGGTGATCTAGAAAGTAAATTAAGGTGTTAGTGGGGAAAACAAGGATATAGATAGAGTTAGATAACTATATATAGTCATATATATATATAAAACATATATAAAGTATGTGTGTGTGTGTGTGTATTCACAGTCAAAACACAAAATAGTTATTTCATGCACACTATACCAGCAATGTGCAGATTCTTTATACAGAGAGAACCAAAAGGAAACTGATACTTCGGTGACGTTAATTGTCTCCAATTTGAATCTGTATTTTTCTAGTTCTGACCTCTCTTCCCACCATTTCTTCTATCTGGTAATTTCTTCCTGCTAAACCTTTCTCAGATTTGTCTATGTTTTTGATGTTATTGATTGTTTGCAATTCCACCAAGGAAACATCACTTAGGTCTATTATACTGGTCTCTTCAGATACATTCACACTTCCCCAAAGGTGGTTCTTTATTTTACACACAAAATGAGATCTTAAAATGTTCGTTGTTTTTTTTTGTTTTTTTTTGTTTTGTTTTGTTTTGTTCTAAGATACAGTATAAAGTTATTAAACTAATCTACCTGACCCTGCCTATATTTCTTTGATATCATACACATCATAAATCATATACATTGAAGAATCAAACAATAACAAAGATGGTTCAAGTTCCAGCTGTGTCCTGAAACATAATCCTGAGCAAGTTTCTCCACTCTCTAAGCCTTGGTTCAATTATCTCTAAAATGGTGAATTATAATTACTTGGCTTAAAAGATAACTGGGAGAATTAGAAATTATAAATGTAAAATGCTAGGTTTGTAATCAAAGTAGTCTATCTCTATTCAGTACTTTCCCAAAGAAGCTAAGTTTGGGGAGTTTTAATGACTTGATCAAAGTCACAAAACTAGGAGATGACAGAGATGAGAATATCTCTCTCACACACACTTATTTCCCTAGCATGCTTTGGACCCCACCAAAAGTACAGCTTTCTAGAGATGGAGAAGAGATGAGTACATAGTCATTCAGTAAGTGATAGCTGCTGGTATTCAATTACTCTTTCTAGTTTCCTTTCCTTGAATATTCTTCCTCTTTCTTTACTCACTATTTAACTCCATAGAACAAGTTTCAAGATGGGCCTTCTGACTCTGAAGGCATCTTTTCTCACCCTTAGAATGGAAAGTGAAGTGACTGTTGCGATCTTACAAAGAAGAGAAGTGTGAGGCATAGTACCCTAGTGACTTTTGATCACAGAGCTCAGTAAATTGCATCTTGTTGCCATATTAGAAATGGATAAGATTTGAGTGATTTGCATTAATGAGAATATAGGTTAACCGAGTCAGTACCCAGGAACTATTTACATGGCCAATCTCTAGCACATACACTCAAACCACATTTCATCTACAAAACTTATTTTCTGGAATGCAAGTTAGACATAACTTAATCAAATATTAATGTCTACATTTCTTTGGGATTGTAGGAGGGATGTGCTTTTGTGTTTATATGTGTGTGTGTGTGAGTAATCTACAGATAAAATCTAAGAGGTGACCCTGAATCAATGGAAAAGTGATTAATATGTCACAGCCCCTAAAGCTTTTCCCAAGTGTTTCAGATTTGAAGAGTCGTAGGAACTCTATTTTGATTTTTTCGGTTTCACATATATTCTATTTTGGATCCAAATGTTTCACAGGATGCTATTTTGGTTTAAAAAAGAAAAGAGCTTTATGTAGCTATTTAAAAAGACATTAATTGAACCAAGTAGGTGGATATAAATTCAACCATGGCATCATGCATGACACAGATCAAGACACTGTGTATGCAAAATACAGTGTCTACATTTAGAATATGGACACAGATTTATTTCTAATATGTCTAGGACGAAAGGGCATTGTAAATCACTTGCCTAAAAAAATAGTTTCCTTCCTTTTTTCCATACTTACATTATACTAAACTCTTAAATGATATTCTTAAATTAAAAAAAAACTCATTAATCAACTCCACCAAAAAATATAATGTACATTCAAGTCAGATATCCCCTATTTTAAAGAGCTATATCTCCAATTCTATAGAATTTCATAGGGAAGGCATACTAAGGGTATAACTAGCTTGGTTGCATTAAAATTATATTATTGTCCTATCCTGTGCAAAGGGTACACATACAAATTACCCAGCAACTGAGAACAAAGGTTTTGAATCATCCAGTTTAAACTACTGCTACCTCATTCTGGATTATTCTCAATCTCCATTCCTAAAATCTGTTTTCAATCTTCTGCCCTTCTCTTGTTTTGTGCTGGAGGTGGAGATGGTTATTGGCTGACCCCTGTAGACTACATCTCTCATGTTCCCTAGCCAGTTGGATTCTGGTGTTGAGACTATTGGATAGGAAAAGAGAAAATTTTCTTAACCCATCGTCAGCACTGACTATATTTTTGGCCGTAAGAGTATTGGTTTAGCCTACCACCAGGTGAACTCCCTTCATGACTCTCAATATCACTAATATCTGGTAAAACTACTTATTCGCTTAGTACTTCAATCCCACTTGAAGTAATGCTTCCCTAATCTTGAAAGTCTTGGTGTGGGATCTTCACTATCCCTTGTTTGTTCTTCTATCTTTGCCCCTGTCCTTATTTGCAGTTCCTAACCTCTGAACTATCTGGGGTGAATTCTGTTTCCTCCTGTAATGCTGACAGATATACTCAGTATATACAATTGATGACATCTATCTCTAATCTGCTTTTTGCTGTAATTATTCCATAAACTGAAAAAAACATAATAATATAAGAATAATATAAGAACAAATGTCCTGCACTGGATGTCACACCATTTTCAACATAGTCTAAGGACAGGCACTATCCTTGCAGACAATCACTCTTCACAAATACAAACTCAGGTCTCATAAACGTATATCACCATTTCATTCCAAGTAAAACTCTTGTCTTTAAAATGCCATGTGTAACTCATGCTTTTTCTGCTTACCCTTTCTCCAAGTAGTAATGTAAAATTGTAACCTCCTTACCACATTTTATTCTATAATTTCCAGCAGTTACTAGTATGTGTCACATAAATGCTCATGAACAACTTCTCTTCATGTCCACTGATATTCTCTCATCTACCCTACTCATCTACAATACTGAAGTCTTGAAGACCTAAACAGCATACCATGCAGGTTAGATTGGTTCTCCCTACTTTTTCATGGCATTGTGTGCAGAGCATCCATGTGCTAAAACTCTCAACAGGACAAATACATGCATTGGAGTCTTCAATTGACCAAAACCATGCCTCACTGAAGAGACTGTCTCTGTTAGTCTGACTCTTCACTTGGCATGTACTTTCTTATCTACCCATAAAGGCAATATTACTCAGACCCCCAATTTCCTCCTGAAGTAAATATAATTCCTTTAGATTGTCCATCTAATTTACCTGGCATTTCATTAAGAATCACAAAACTCAGGCCAAGTGCCAAATATATCAGACATATACTACTGCTGGTTATTAAAAACAAAACAAAACAAAACAAAACCTGCTGTTTTTCAGTTCCTTATGTGTGAGCATTTTATTGTACTTTTTCCTGACAAACCCTCATGCAGATTTTGACTCCTCACCCAAATTGGCAAGACATGATTAAACCTATCTGACCCCAAGGGATCCAGCTGAGATCATTTGACTTTTAGAAGTTGATGTATAGGGCACCAGATTCACAGAGTTGCCTTTGTAGGTGTCTTCTTCCTGTTGTCTTTCAACAACAAAAATTCTATTGTGGAATGGTCTTAGAACCAGTACGCTCTTCATGACACTAAAACTCTAGTATCAAGTGGGCAATGCCTAAATTAACAATGGAGGATAGTTGTTTCTTCCACTGTCGTCACATACAGGAACAGTTTGTTTAGCTACTCTTTATAATCTGTTCTGGTATTTGATTATCTTTATGGCCAAGAATTCTTCTAGGATTCACCAAACTCAAGCTCTCTTTTTACAAAATATGTTTGTAATGATGTTATTTTGGTACATACCTTTCTTAAAATACTGTTTGCATATAATACATGTAGTAATTCAACTTTATTTTCCATTTTTCAAACTAACAAAAATTATTTTCCTTAAATGTTTTCTAAATACCATGTAATAGTTGATATTTAGAATCTTGAAATGGAAGACAGGAGGAGAGATGAAAGAAATTCAAGTCTATTTAATGTAACTTTTTGATTCAAAAATCTGAAAGAAATTCTTAAGATTAAGAAACAATTTCATGTTTAAAGCTTTTATAGCTATACTTCTTGAAGTTAATTCTATGCATAATCACTAATGCTGTTTTATGTCAGAGAGTGGTCCTCCAATCTCCTGCTCATATTCATATAGATGGGCAATAACTCACACTAACTAAAATTAAAACTATGTGGAACAGGAGGTGGAGTATTTTCAGAAGCAGCCTTGGTGACTTCAATGACTTCTAAAGTTCAAGTAATTTCTTTAAGGTAGAAAATATTTTGCATTAGTCTTTGTATTGCCAACACTTCCTGCAGTGACTAGAACAAAAAAACAAATCGATAAATATTTATTAAATAAATAATGGAATGATTGATTTCTTTGGCTGCCATTTTCTCCTCACTGTGGCTTTTATCCTACTTGACATACTTTCTTTATTTTCTAACATTTGGGAGGTAACATCCAGTCTCTTCTCCCTTTGCTCTCATGGCCTCTGTCACTTATTTTTTATTCTACTTTTTAGGCTACTTTTTAAAAATTGTATTTACTTCTTTCCCATCTAATAATGAAACTTACTATCATCGTTTCTACATAAATTATTTTTTAAGATTTTATTTATTTTTTTTGACAGCAAGAGATCACAAGTAGGCAGAGAGGCAGGCAGAGAGGGAGGAGGAAGCAGGTTCCTTGCTGAGCAGAGAGTTCAATGAGGGGCTTGATCCCAGGACCCTTAGATCATGACCTGAGCCAAAGCCAGAGGCTTTAACCCACTGAGCCACCCAGATGCACCTATTTTTATTTTTTTAAGGATTTTAACTATTTGAGAGAGAGAGTGTGTGAGAGGGGGAAGGGGCAGAGAAAGAAGCAGACCTCCCCACTGAACAGGGAGTTTGACAAAGGGTGCTATCTCCAGGACCATGAAATCCTGGATTCCAATCATGGAATCTGAAGGCAGATGCTTAACTGACTGAGACATTTGGGTTTGTCCATTTTTATACTTTTTTTGTCACTTAGAAAAATAGTATAATATTTATTGAATAAATAAATGAATGTCTGAATGAATGTGTAATGGGATCTCTGCATTGAGAGAATATTAGAGGTTATATAATCTAATCTCTAAAAATTAAAATCCTAAATTTACCATGTATGTGTGGGAGCTTCTAGATTAAACACTAAAGGTGTCTATGACTGAAATTGCCCATGTACACAGAATTTAAGAAGTTTATCCATTAGTAGCCTATCTATATGAGGTTTAGTAAACTCCTAAGATGTTTCAAACTCCTTTCCCACAAAAAAGACGTGTGTTTCTCTAAGTTGACCTAAGGAAGTTATTAGTACATCAAAGTACACTTTTTCCCTAGGTTTGTTCTCTCTGGCTAGCCTTCTGTGAACTCAACTTTGGGAACAGGCATCAATAAGTCACATTTACCCAATTTTGTAGCTATCAGAGATCCCAACAGAACACTCAGCCACACAGGGACATGACTGTAGATGAAAAACAAGAAAGTCATATGGTAAGTGAAAGATTTTCTCATAAGACAAAGTGAATCCTTGAAGACTTCTAGGATAATTAGGAGAAAATTTATTTGTGGGAAAAAGATTTGGAAGTCTCTTATTAGGAAGTGAAGATAATATTCAGGAAAATGTGGGTAATTATTTTGGTAATTATTCCACTTTTTTCAATGTCTAAAGAATAATGGTAATAAGACAATTACACATTTTCAAGCCTCAAATTTATTTATTTATTTTTTATTTATTTTTTTATTTTTTTAAAGATTTTATTTATTTATTTGACAGAGAGAGAGAGATCACAAGTAGGCAGAGAGGCAGGCAGAGAGAGAGGAGGAAGCAGGCTCCCTGCCGAGCAGAGAGCCCGATGTGGGCCTCGATCCCAGGACCCTGAGATCATGACCTGAGCCGAAGGCAGAGGCTTTAAACCGCTGAGCCACCCAGGCGCCCATCAAGCCTCAAATTTAAACAACACCGCAATATTCCTACGTTTCCTTTGAGACATGTAAGCATCTCAAATTCCAGATTTGGGTCTTTGTTTGTACATTTATTCATTCATCATTTAATAAGCATTTTCTGAATATAAACAATAGGTCAAGCACGGTGCAAGATTTTTCAATACAGAATTGAATAAAACATGATACTTATTATCATGTAACTCATAGTCTAGCGGATGATACATATATATAAACATATAATTATATTGAGATAAGTTTTCAAGGAGTATTATAAAAATTAATTATGACAACACAAAAGAGGGAGCAATAAATTTGCTATTTCATGAGAAAATTACAAATATATTCACACCACTATTTTTCACAGCCTACTTTTTCTCTCAGTGTGCAGTTCACAAATCCCTTTTCAAGATGATGCATCTCAATAAAAGAGCATTCATTTCAACATCTGGGACTGCATTAATTAAAATTCAATTTAGCAGATACAAACTGAATGCTTCTTCTGAGGAATTACCAGTTATTACTTATACAACAATCCACCTATAGAGGTCACTAGGAGTTTGAACTGTATCTGGTGAGATAGACTGCTATCAGTAAACTAAAAATGAGAATATTTTCCATGTAAAAATCATTCTAATAGCTTGCGAAAAGAAAACAGGAATAGATTTAACTCAAACTAAGGAAACTGTAAAAAAAAATCATGTAATAGCAAAGAACTTAAAATAACCTGGAAAGACAGATTACACTTTGACAAGTACCTTAAAGAAGTACTTTCTAGATGAAGGGATTTGTGCAAACAAATATAGAATAAAAAGTGCAGGGAATGCTTAATTGATTAGATTTAGATAACTGAAAAAGAGTTTGCACAAGTATAAGAGGGTTTAACACAACCTAAATGTTGTTAATAGAGAAATGGATGAAGAAAAAAACATATGAGAAATATATATCTATACACATACATATATACATATGTATGTATGTGTGTGTGTGTGTGTGTACATATATATATATATATATATAGCAGGTGCTCAGGACAGACACCTGACCCCTAACCCCATGTTCCATGTGCCATATTGGCATGGGGTATTATTTTGAGCTGAAGGAACATTTTGAGCTAAGGCACATGAAAATCTTTCACTTACCATATGACTTTGTTGTTTTTCATCTACAGCAGCTAAAGAGAAATTTTGCCCTCCCTTAACCACACAGAGGAAGCTTGAGCTCTTTCCCAGAATAAGTGTTATTAACATAAATTTTATCTGAGTGACCCATATATATGGTAGGGCAAACATCTAATTACCAAACAGCCACTCTTTTTATAGCCCAATAAACTGTGTTCCTTTTCTCTGAAGTCCCAAACTCCTACCCCTTTCTCTTTAATTCAGAACATGTATTCCTTCTTTTGCTTTTTTGTATTTTCTGTGTCTATATGGATTCCCTGTACATATGCCAATGAAATTTGACTTTCTCCTGTTACTCTGTCTCATGTCAATTTGTTCCTTAGTCCAACTAGAAGGACCTTTGGGAGGATAGGAATTCTTGCTTCCCAACAATATATACAGTCAGCATACATTATACAGTGGAATATTTTTCAGCCACGAGAAAGAAGGAAATCCTGCCATTTGAGACAACTTGGATGGACCTCGAAGGCTTTATGCTAAGTGAGAAAAACAATATTGTATGATATCACTTATATGTGAAATCTGAAAAAGCTGAAGTCATAGAAACAGAGCGTACAATGGTGGTTCCTAGGGGTTTGGGGTGAGGTCAAAGGATACAAACTTTCAGTTAGAAGATGAATTAACTTCTAGATAATAATAAGGCACAGCACTGTGATTATAGTCAACAATACTGTATTACATACTTCAAAGTTGCCAAGAGACTAGATCTTAAATATTCTCATTATAAAATAAAATGATAATTATGTGATAAGATGGATGTGTTAGCTAATGTTATGGTGGCAATTATATTGCAATATATAAATGTACTGAATCAACACATTGTTCACCCTAAACTTACACAATGTTATATGTCAGTTACATTTCAATTAAAAAGAAAAAGAAAAAAGCTGGGGAATCTGAGTGGACTTGGATTGCAAAAGAACTTTGGGGCATTTGCATTTTGTTTAGTGTGTAAATAGGATCTTTAAAGGCTTTAATAAAATAAGTGAAATTTTTTTTTTTTTTGGATTTAGAATGTCTTGAGAGACAATTTATAGAATAGGTCAGGGAAGGAGAGAAAGTAGAGAATATTGTTCAGAAATGCAAAGGTCAAACAAACAAATGTGAAAAGTTGGGAAACAGCCGATGGAAGGAACTAGAGCAGGGCAATAGACCCCAACACCCAGAAAGTACAAATATAAACAGAACCAAAGAATGCATAACAATGTCAACATATACAAGATTATGCATCCATTTTTCTATTAAAGTTATCATCATCAATAATGCCAACTAATAGCCTCAGACCAATTAAAAAGCATGTGATCTGCATTGTAGTTACATGTTTGAACATAATCAAATTAATCCCATTGAGTCAAACATGCCAAACTGTTGGGCAACAAAGTGGACTGGGATATGTCATTCTATTTTCACTATTTTTTTAATTTTTTTATTCTTTTTAAGATATTATTTATTGGTTTATTTGTCAGAGAGAGAGAGAGCACAACCAGGGGGAGAGGCAAGCAGAGGCAGAAGCAGATTCCCCGCTGAGCAAGGAGCCCAATGCAGGAATCAGTCCCAGAACCCTGAGATCATGATCTGAACCAAAGGCAGACACTTAACTGACTGAGCCACCCAGGCATCCCTTTACTATGTTTTTTTTGTTTGTTTGTTTGTTTTTTTAAAGAAGCAACATAAAGTAAATTTGGTGGGTTCCCACAAATCAATGTGATACACTACCTTAACAAAAGAAAGGACAAGAACCATATGATACTCTCAATATTTGCAGAAAAGACATTTGACAAAGTACAGTACAGCATTCTTTCTTGATTAAAACTCTGCACAGTGTAGGGATAGAGGGTAAGTACCTCAATATCATAAAAGTCATCTATGAAAAACCCATAGCAAATATCATTCTCAATGGGGAAAAACAGAGAGCTTTTCCCCTAAGGTCAGGAACACGGCAGGGATGTCCACTATCACCACTGCTGTTCAGCATATTACTAGAACTCCTGGCTTTAGCAATCAGACAACAAAAAGAAATAAAAGGCATCCAAATTGGCAAGGAAGAAGTCAAACTCTCACTCTTTGCAGATGATATGATACTTTCTATGGAAAACCCAAAAGACTCTGCCCCAAAATTGCTAGAACTCAGACAGGAACTCAGGGCAGTGGCAGTATATAAAATCAATGCACAGAAATCAGTTGCTTTTCTATATACCAACAACGAGACAGAAGAAAAAGAAATTAAATAATCAATTCCATTTACAATTGCACCCAAAACCGTAAGATATCTAGGAATAAACCTAACCAAAGAGTCAAAGAATCTGTACTCAGAAAACTATAAAGTACTCATGAAAGAAATTGAGGAAGACACAAAGAAATGGAAAAACTTTCCATGCTCATGGACTGGAAGAACAGATATTGTGAAAATGTCTATGCTACCTAGAACAATCTACACATTCAAAGCAATCCCTATCAAAATACCATTAACTTTTTTCACAGAAATGGAACAAATAATCCTAAAATTTGTATGGAACCAGAAAAGATTCTAAATGGCTAGAAGAATGTTGAAAAAGAAAACCAAAGCTGGTGGTATCACAATTCTGGACTTCAAGCTTTATTACAAAGCTGTAATCATCAATACAGTACGGTACTGGCACGAAAACAGACACATAGATGAATGGAACAGATCAGAGAGACCAGAAATGGACCCTCAACTCTATGGCCAACTAATCTTCGACAAAGCAGGAAAAACTATCCAATGGGAAAAAGTCTCTTTACCAAATGGCAGTGGGAAAATTGACAACCACATGTAGAAGAATGAAACGGGACCATTTCTTTATAACATACACAAAAATAGACTCAAAATGGGTAAAAGGCCTAAATGTGAGACAGGAATCCATCAAAATCCTTGAGGAGAACATAAACAACCACCTCTTCGACGTTGGTTGCAGCAATTTCTTCCTAGACACATCACCAAAGCCAAGGGAAACAAGGGCAAAAATGAACTATTGGGACTTCATCAAGATAAAAAGTTTCTGCATGCACAGCAAAGGAAATGTCAACAAAACTGAAAGGAAACCTATGGAATGGGAGAAGATATTTCTAATGAGATATCAGATAAAAGGCTAGTATCCACTATCTATAAAGAACTTATCAAACTCAACACCAATGAACAAATAATCTAGTCAAGATATGAACAGAAAACATGAACATCCATTTTTGCGAAGAAGACATACAAATGGCCAACAGACATATGAAAAAGTGCTCAACATCACTCGGTATTAGGGAAATACAAATCAAAACCACAGTGAGATACCACCTCACACCAGTCAGAATGGCTATAATTAACAAGTCAGGAAATGACAGATGTTGGCAAGGATGTAGAGAAAGAGGAACTCTCCTACGCTGTTGGTGGGAATGCAAGCTGGTGCAGCCACTCTGGAAAACAGTATGGAGGTGCCTCAAAAATTTAAAAATAGAGCTACCCTATGACCCACCAATTGTACTCCTGGGAATTTACTGCAAAGATACAAATGTAGTGATCCAAAGGGGCATGTGCATCCCAATGTTTATAGCAGCAAATGTCCACAATAGCCAAACTATGGAAAGACCCCAGATAACCATTGGCAGATGAATGAATTAAGAATATGTGGTATATATGTACAAAGGAATGTTATGTAGCCATCCAAAGATGAAATCTTGCCATTTGCAAAGATATGGATGGAACTAGAAGCTATTTTGCTAAACTAAATAAGTCAATCAGAGAAAGACAATTATCATGTGATCTCATTGATATGTGGAATTTGAGAAACAAGGCAGAGGATCATAGGGGAAAAGAGGAATAAATGAACACGAAGAAACCAGAGAGGGAGACAAACCATAAGAGACTCTTAATCCCGGAAACAAACTGAGGGTTGCTGGAGTGGAGCGGGGAGGAAAGGATGGGGTGACTGGGTAATGGACCTTGGGGAGGGAATGTGTTGTGGTGAGTCCTGTGTATTGTGTAAGACTGATGAATCACAGACCTATACCCCTGAAACAAAGAATACATTATATGTTAACAATAATAAAATAATAAATAAAAATAGAAAAGAAAATTTGGTGGGTTCACATAAAAATAATTTGGAGTTCTGGCCTCTCAAGAAATATGAAAACAATACAAGTGTTTCGCTTATGTCTTTCTGCACATCAACAACTCGTTGTTGCCATTAAACAAAACAGTGTGTTAAAATTTTTACCACCATCTGTGGAATTATTTGACACCATTACATGGTCAATTATTATTTATCATCAGGCTTGTTATTATTCATAGAAAGGAAATATTTCTCTGTTATCATACCTCTATCAATCATGCAAAAACTAAGTATAAACCAAGGGCAATAAGGATCTCAAGAAAATTGGTACAAAATCAACTTCAGTACCTAAGACAGTTCCTGGCATAAAGTAGGCTTTCAATAAATTTATATTCAATAAATGAATACAGTTCTACTACCTACTTACTTCTAATTACCTGCCTCTGCCACTGTAGAGATTTGAATGTTTAAATCACTGCCATGGATGTTCTGTATAAGTTCTTTTTTACTCAGTTTATTTATCACCAATAGCAAAGAAACAACTGATGACCTCATAGGTTCACTGCAACAGCAATGGAATGCAAGAATTCCAAAAATATAATGACTATTTTATGCCTTTCACATTCAATAATGCTAATGAATCTTTCTGGACTAGCCCCAGACAATTTACACCAATAAAGTAATTAATGACCCAGTGTTGCCAATCACAATAATAAACATTTACTTTAAAATAATTACGATGTAAAAAAAAAAGAGGTATCTTGAGAATATACGATCATTTATATACTTGTAAGAAAGATACTGTCAAAAATAACATCAAATACCAAATCTGAAACAATTTAATGGAAACAAGAAAAATGTGCCCATAGTGTCTCATTCATCAGTTTGATCAATTTCTCTTCCCTTTCCCTTCCTTGTTTCTAATGAAAATGTGTTGACTTTTAAACTGTGTTTTTGTTTATTGTTTCATTTTCTTTTTCTCTGCTTAGGTCTGCTGTTAGAGTAGAAAGAAACTTTCTGCCAGGATATAATCCTCTCGGTTATTTTATTATTCATATGCAGAAACCTTGATTTTAGTCCATCAACACTTTGATATGGAAATGGGATAGAACAGTGTTAGAAACTGGTAACAAAGAGAGAGAATTACAATCAGCGTACCAGTATAAAAAATAGTGTATTGTTGATGAGAGACTGAATATACAGATGGACCATGACCAGACCACATAGAAAAATAGAATTTGGGCCCACAACCTACAGCAGTCAGCAGAGGAAACCAACCTTTTATCTATAATAAACAACCCAGGAGATCAGCTTGATGTAAATCAGATTTGCAAGAAGACAGATTGCTATCTCTACTGATAATCCAGGAAGTTAAACAATAACTCTGTCACAATTGCTTCAAAATGGCCAGGGTTTGATTAATAACTTCTCTGATTTTTGTCCCCACTTCCAACTTAGGACCAATCTGAGAAGCCAAATATGTTCTCCTAACCAATTACATAAAATGCTCTGCTTCTTGTTAGCTTACCTACAGCTTCCCCGTGCCAAGGCTCCATCAAGGCCATACCTGAAAGTTCCTTTCTTTCCATTATAAAGTCTCCTCATTCCTCTGGCTTCCTTTGAGTCTCTGCCAAAATAATGCAAGTGATGGCGGCTCACCCCCTTGCTGTAGCAAATTCAGAATAAATAGTCTTTACTGTTCTTATTTGGTTGGCCTTTATTTTTCCTCCATTGAAGATATTAAGGAAGGTGCCTAATTTAATGATCAATGGACACAGAAAGGCAAGAAGAATATTATAACTGATATAATGTATATAGGTCAGAACACCTTTACTTTTGATCTCTTACAATCAATTTAGACATATTACTTAAGAAGCTGATATCCACATGATTTATTTTCTTTTTTTGGTTTCAGTTCTCAGTTTTCTGCCTGTAGATAATAAATACAAGTAAATTATTCATCTATCTTACTCTTTCTTTCACTTACTATCAAAATTCCTTTTCTTCCAGATCCCTCTCTCCATTTCTTCCTTACTTCTCATCCTATATCTTCTATCATTTTTATTTTTCCTTCAAGAAAATATTATCCAAATGTCCAAACACCAGTATATCAGTGAAGCTCTTACTGTATCAGGACTTAACAAAAACAATGCCCAAAACAGACCACAGATGTCTCTTCTGTGCTAGAAGATTTACAAGAAAAATAACAGAGAGTTTCTAGTGGCTTATTACCTTGTTCCCAAACTCTCAACCAATGACATAATAATAATGTGGTTAATAAGTATACAGAACTCATGATAAGATAGACAGACATTGCTTTAAGTGTCTATTAATGATCTGTTGCTGAAATAATAAATTACCCCAAAATTTAGCAACTTAAAGCAACCAACTTTTATTTACTCAAAATTTCTGTGTGGTTCGCTCTCAGGTCTTGACTTGGAGTCTCTCAGAAAGAGGTCAGAGTCACAGCCATGTGAAGACTTGACTGGAGCAGTAAGATCTAATTCCAAGAGGACTCATTCACATGGCTGTTTTTAGGAGAACTTGGTTTTTCACTGTCTGAGAAACCAGATCCAGTGAGGAACCAGATCAGTTCCTCATCACGTGGACCTCTCCAAAGGGTTACTTGAATCCCCTCCACAAGATAGCGGACTTTCTTCATAGTGAATGATCAAAGAGAGATGCATTAGGAAGATAGAGAATTTTTGGTGATCTAACCTCCAAAGTCTTACCAGCAACTTCTGGCTTTTTCAGTGAATTACTAAGTCTAACCCATACTCAAGAAAAGGGACTCATGTTCCACTTTTTGCAGGACATATCAAAGATTTTGTGAATATATTATAAACTACAACTAAGTATTTTATCTGATTGTTAACTCAGTCTCTCCTAAAACTCCATGAAATGGGTATTACTATTCCCATTTCACAGATGAAGAAGGTGATGTTCAAAGAGACAAAGTTATTTTTGTCTGCAGAGCTAGGATTTGGCCCTTGACAATCTGAGTTGCAAGTCTGTACTTTTAACTTCTATGCTTTCTGTCTACAAGGTACTACCTCACCGGACAGATTATTTTTCAGTTCTGAAAACATCTACATTCATGTCACCTGTAATTCCTGATTCTTATTCTCCCTCTTCTAGCTCTTTCTCCTTTCTGCCAGAGCCACAACCTTGCCTTTCAGAGCTCCCATCTCCTTGCTTGCTGGGAAAAACTACCTTGTGCAACAACACAATCTTCTTTTTTCCTCTGATTGTGTCCCAGATTCTTGCCTGTTAGGGAAGTGAGACCACTCCCCTGAGAAGCATGCTGCATTATTAAATTTAGAGGTCAAAGACACTGAATAGATTACCGGCTAAAGAACATTATGGGAGAAGCAGGAGCACTTATAATTCAAAGTAAGAATAATGTTCATCTGAAAGATATGGTAATACAAGGAGATGCCTAGTGCTTCCCGCTGCTCCCCCTAATTTTGACTGTGATGTTTCTTCATGAAATACCCTAAAGAAAATACTCTCATTTCCTTGTCATGGCTCTGGTTTGCAAGTGACCTAAGCACCCATTTGATCTGAGTCTTAAATAATCTTAGCACTGAAAAGAGGCTCAGGCCCCAAAAGGACATAGGCCTAGAATTCTGTCATCCTAATTCGTAAGACCCACACCAGCAATGCATACTTATCAGCGGTATTGTGGGTTAATTAGGCAATTACTGATAATATTTCCTCAACGGGGGAAATATGTTTTATAATCTAAAGAGCTGGCATAAAACATTTGAGAACAAAATAGGTATTAATTGTATTCCAATGTAGAAATCCTTCTATAATTAGGAAGAGTATTTCATTTTGTACAGAGATCCAATATTTTAACATTGTTAGATTCAGCAGGCATAATTCTTTTCTTTCTAAAATATTTCTGAAATATTTTGCTTGGTATAACTTATTTAAGAATTTCAGGAAAACAGTTAAAGAAACTGATCTAACAAACTGGCAAATCACTGTTGGGAATCAATCCTATAGATTTATGCAAATTTTAGGATTAAATACAAATCATTGGAGAAATGTTTTAAATGGTACCGATTTTAATAATTTTAATATACTTTCTGCCCCCATGTATTAACACATACACACATCTTCCAAAAATAACTGCATTTAGAACAAGTGTGTAATTTAAATGTTTATCTTCTTAATTGCTGATCAGTTGTAGTAGGTTGCCTATGACTCCATGATTCCTGTCAGACAGCAAGATTTCTCTTCTATTTTGTGATTTAAACAAAACCCTCAGGTAGGCTTGGTAAGACTTATTTTCTTAAAGGTTTGTTTTATTTATTTGAGAGAGAGAGAGAGACAGTATGAGTGGGAGAGAGGGGCAGAAGGAGAGGGAGAAGCAGACTCATCTGAGAGCCCAATGTGGGACTCCATCCCAGAACCTGAGCAAAGTCAGATGCTCAAGAGACTGAGGCACCCAGGCACTCCTCCAGTAAGACTTATTTTTTGATAACATCAGGCATGCTGATGGATCAGTCACTCACTCTCTCATAATTTTGACCAGTTTATCCTATTTTAGTTGCAATTTTGCCTCCTTTTCTAGTGCATGGAATAAGTTAACAGTGTGGGTGATATCTTAGGAATGAAAGGTTGAGCCAGCCCCAAGACAGCTCATGCTAATGTTAATAAAAACAACATAAAGGGCCCAATATGGACCACATGAGCAAAAACAGTCCATACAGGGGAAAGTAGATGGGATTCTCTTTCTTCTTCTAATGCACATTTATTTGTAATGTGGGAAGAAAAACACTTTTTAACTTAATATTAAATCAGTTATTCAGAGTCTCTCTCTTCTAGAAGCCCTAAGAATCACAAACCTCATCTGTTTAAATTTGCACCAAACATTGTAGTAAAGATGGCCCAGGCTGGGGTTCGACGTGATGGGATTATTTATTTGAACACCTGAACTCCATAACCTTCTATGGTCCTGGGAGCTTATTACTAAGGATGACCTGACTCTGATTGAATTAAAGGAGTACCAGAGGGAGGCTGGATCAAGAGTGCATGCAAAGCATATATATCATCTCTCCTCCTATCTTAACTCCTAAGTGGCAGAGAATATTTTTCTTTGAAAACATATATCAAAAACAGTGCCAGAAAATAAGAACTATTACCACCAGTGGGCCAACAATTTTTGAGAAATTCCTAGAAGATAGAAAGCAGATGGGATTAGATAAACTGAGTAGAAAACCCAGGGAGTATTTGCAGGGGACAAGAAGGGTAGGCCTGCTGGGAAGAAGGGAGTGGTCAGAGGCAGGGCTGGGGCAATCCACAGAGCGATGAATGGGCAACGGCCCTAGGCTCTGCTGGGTCTCCAGACACGGGCTCTCCACTCTCCTTGAATTCCTAGATTAATGTACTGGGCCACATCTGCCTCCTCGACAGTCAAGCGGTTATGAGTGCTGGGGTTCAAGAGGCATAAGGCGGTCGCAGATGGCCAGCAAGCCCAGCGAAGTAGAAATATCACAAACGAAAATAAACTGATGCCATAACATGCATAACATGAGGGGGGAATCCTTACAGTCAGGTTTGACTCTATATGCTTTCTCAATGTTTAGATAGCTTATCATTGGAATAGGTTCCCTTGTAACTTGTGAAATTAAGAATGCTCCAGTTCCTGGGGCCCCTGGGTGGCCAGGTGGGTGGCCAGGTGAAGCAGCTGCCTTCAGCTCAGGTCATGATTCCAGGATCCTGGGATCAAGCCCCGCATCAGGCTCCCTGCTCAGCAGAGAGCCTGCTTCTCTCTCTCCCTCTGCCTGCCTCTCTGCCTACTTGTGCTCTCTATCTCTCTGTCAAAAAAAAAAAAAATTAAAAAAAAAAAAAAAAAAAAAAAGAAAGCTCCAGTTCCTGGAGCTCCAGCTGGACCATCCTAACTTCAGGCTCCTTTCATCCCTTTCCAGCCTCCAGGTGTCATTCACTGGTCAGGGCCTGCCCCTTCCTTAAATACCTGCCTCCGTGAACTGGACTGTGGTAAGCCAGCTGGAGTTGGGCATAGTGCAGGATGGAGACTGTGCAAAGAAGGATCCTGACTTTTCCTGCTTTCTATTTAGAGAAGGTAGACCTATGAAAAGAAAGTTAAAATCATGAGCTCAGACCATCGAAGTGTTAAAGAGAGCACAAGGCCAGAATTTATGGGAGCTACAGTTTACAGTTTGGTTCTGGTCCTAGGTCCTTAAGTCCTGAACTTTCTAATTATTTTTTATATTTCCTGGCAGTGCTTTGTACATTCTTTGTTTATGACTTGGATCGCACAGCACAGCGTTCATTTCAGAGTCTTTCTTTCCATGGCAGAGGCTCTGCTTAATCTGGTAACTAATTGAACTGCTTATGTACCATGAGGCCCTGAATTGAAACATTGTGACACCTGTGGGATAAATACAGCCCCTTCCAGACGTTTCAGTGGAGTGAGGCACCACGTCCTTGGGCAGGACTCCTACCTGACCTTACATAGCTGCCCCCTTTCCTTCATACGAATGCCCCTGTTGCTGTGCTGTGTACACAGAACGCATTTGCAGCTTTGTCTTCCTTTTAAACTCATATTTTATGCTCCATTTTTTTTTGTCTCATTCTGACAAATCTCAGAATCAGTGTATTTATCATACTGATGCTATCTGAAAACAGCATTAGCAGCAAAGTTTCTTTAAATGAAAAAAATTTAAAGATTTATTTATTTGAGGGAGAGAGAGCACGTAAGAGACAGAGGAGGAGAGTGGAGGGGGAGCGGCAGACTCCCTGCTGAGGAAGAAGCCCATGTGGAGCCCTGGGGCTCCCTCCCAGGACCCTGGGATCATGACCTGAGCCAAAGGCAGACTCTTAACTGACTGAGCCACCCAGGCGCCCCTCTTTAAATGAAATTTTATGTGAATGTCAGCTGTAGGAAATGCCAGCCCACCACACAGTCTCTAGACCCCTTCCTGCCACCCAGGTGCTCTGGGCCACTTCATGGAGACCCCACATTCCTGGGAGCTGAGGGTGACATGCTCTGATCTCCCCCGCCGCCAGGAAAGGAGACCCAGTGAAGTTCACTGAGGGAACCAGTCCTTTTTCAGAGGTAAAAAAGTTAAAGCTTGTCATTGCGAATGCCATTAAGTAAATATTTTCCATTTAAAAACTCCAAGTGTACAGAACTTAAAAAGAATTAATAGATAAAAGTTAGGTCATAACTACATTTCTTCATTCTTTTAATATTTTATTAATCTACCAAACACATATATTCAAGTACTTACTTTTGTCAGGCATTGCTCTGGGTATGGGGCAAAGAAGAAAAGCTAAATTTTTCTGCTCTTGGGGCACTTGCATTTATTATATTGTGCTTACAAGTTACTGACACGGAGCAACAAGTTTACATGTGAGCCCTGCTTTGAGGATGCCCTTGAAGGAATAAATACAAACAGAGCTTCCCCCACCTCCACACATAAACTCTTTAGCTAGGACTTAACACTTGTCTCCTCAAAAATAATGACAGTAAGTTATTTTCCTTAAGAGCTTTCACAGTAGGATGAGGTGCACTCTTATACCTGAGGGTGTTCCTGTCTGCCACTGAGAACAGAAGTCATTAGCATTGGGCACCTGGGTGGCTCAGTAGGTTAAGCATCTGTCTCCTGCTCAGGTCTTGATCCCAGGGTCCTGGGATGGAGCCCTGCATGAAGCCTGGCACTCAGAGGGGAGCTTGCTTCTCCTTCTCCCTCTGTCCCTCCCCACGCTCTCTCTCTCTCTCAAATAAATAAATAAACTCTTTCTTAAAAAGAAGTTATTAGCATTAAGGCATAGTCTGTTTATAAAAGAAAGCCTCAACTCCAAAAGGCTGAGAGCCAAGGAGCAACCATTAAGTATTTCAACACTAGAACAATGGACCCTGCTCTTAACGCTTTGCGGTAGCCAGCTCTGCTTTCCTGCCTGGAGCGACCTGGCTGAGTGAAGTTTGGATTCCTGGCGTACCCTCTTTAGTCAGCTTAGGGCACATCTTTTTGTGTTTGGTTTTAGTAAATACTCTTTGTTTGGTTTTAGCTCAGAAATATCCCATCTCTTGCATTCTGAAGGTGTATGGATTTACAATTTTATTTCCTTTATTTTCTTGAATTTTAAGGCAGACTTGAAATGATTTTTTTTCATAATCTAAAGTATCGAAAACCCATCTTCGGTGTTTCGATAACTTCTTTGAATTTTTTTGCAGACTGATAGTAGGAAAAAGTATTTCTTGCTAATTTTAGGTCATGAAGTCTTTTCATCTTACAGTAGAAATATATGGGATCGAAGGAACCAGGCAAAGACATGGTTAGAATCTTTCTATTTCTGAATGTGTGCATGTGTTTCTTCCATCTGACACTGTCTTATGCTCAACTGTGCAATGACATAGTTACAGTGATTATTCTGCTCCCTCACTAACTGGTAAAATGCAGAATCATGAATTTGTCTTTGACTCTAAGCACAGCATCATGCTATTATTGGGTCAAACTTCACCTAAAGCAGATAAAATCCCAAGTATCCAAGAGATTCCAGCGGAGGTCCTCCAAGTTTAATGGAGCACATGTGGTAGAGAGAAATGGCAGAGGGGTTCTGGGAATTCAGATGGGAGCTATGAATTTGAAGTGCTCGCTTCTAGCTGCTTTTTGAAAACTAATGAGCGCTCTTCCAGCTAAAAACATTTTATATAATAAGGCTTACATTCATAAGAGAAGCAGGACCAGTGGTAACGTAGACAAAACAACAAAACATGATTAATACGGAATTATCAGTTGACAGTGTTACATTTCCTTGGCGAGATTAAGGCTCATACTGCGAATTTGTATTAAAGACACCTTTGAGAATATTTCAGTCTGAATGCTTTAACCTTGGGATCAGATTTGAAGGAGTATCAGATATAAGGTGACAGAAGCAACAATAACTAACCCCACACATGCCTGGTTTGAAAACTCAATAGAACCATAAAGAAAAGCACAGCTGGTGTGGTGGTATTATAAAATCACAAAGAAAAATATCCATCTTCTTGACTCCTCGCTCCACTCACTCTCCAGTATTCCTCATCTCCTGTTATAAAGATTAAGCACATAACTCCCACCTCCTCAGTTTTCCCTTGTTGTTGTTGTTTTTTGAACATTCAAAGAACCTTGTCATCAGTCTGACCTATTTCAAAATATGTGGCTACAAAATTAAAGCCATTCTCTCTCTATTCCTTCATTAACTCCTATTTCTTTGGCACAGCTGGATCTCATGCAGTCCTTTGAGAAAAGAAATATTAACAAATGATCTGGCTTTAAAGCTTTCGCAGAGAGGAAATGGCCTTAAACAATTCCATTTCTAACAAAAGATATATATTTTTTTAGTTCTCTATGTTTTAAGATGTGGAAAACAAGGTCCAT